>JASPKZ010005230.1:0-23378 GCA_030220185.1 Diploptera punctata | reverse complement strand
TTTCACCTGAAAATTTACCAAAATGGATTTACGAGGTTTTCATTGCCCATTGCAACATTAAAAAAATATTGGCATAATCATTTATTAAAATGTATTAATCACATCCATTTGAATTTCAAAAGATTGTTGTTATTACCTCATGTATAAGTTATTTGTATTTTTATAAAATGCTGTTAAATTTAATTTTCTTATCTGGTTCTGATATTGTATATGTACACTTTAGAACTGTAGCCTTACTATATATTAAGTGTAACAGGTGCTTAACATGTGGAATGAATATTACTACTACTACAAATAAAAAAAATATCCTCAACTCATGTCTAACTCAGGGTCAGGTCGAGAGATGAGATGAGATAAAGCCCCTATATTTATAGAGGTCTGTGAACGACATTGGTGCCGGCCAACCACGCCTGATGCAACGTCAGAGGGGCAGATGAACGAAATGAAATAAAATGATTCAGATGAATATGGAGAAATAGTAGAACGAAATTGTAGCAGGGGAAAACCCCAAGAAAAACCTGCCGAAGCTCCATTTCGTCCACCACGAAACCCATATGGAGTGACAAAGACTCATAAACAGGACTCCAATAGTGAGAGGTGAGCGTCTAACTGCTTACACCACAGAGACACCTATATTACAACTACTAATGAGAAATATTTCAAATGTTCTCTTTGTAAGAAGTCACATATTAATATCCATTTACTTAGACTTAGACATCATTGGTTTATAATAGGCCATTCCTTTGTAAAACACATTTGCTCTCTTTGGTTCCATTTAATCAATAATGTATTTAATGTGTTTGCCTGCAATACACTATCCTAATGGAATTAGCAGACAATTGTGTGTGTGTTCTGGTTATACCAACAATACTCTGTCATGGTTTAACTCTACTACTGATCCACCACCTGTGTTCACCAGAAAATGTCCATGTGGTGATCAGAATAAAGAAGAGTCCTCTCATAGCTTGTATGTTTTTTTAAGATATTTTCCTCCAGGTTGAGTTGAGGCTGACAACCTCATCCTGTTATAGTAGTTCCTGTTGACAATCTCAATACAAATAGCAGACTGATCAATAAAGGAAATGACAAATTCCTAAGGGAAAGGAAGAATGAGTTTGGATTTGGATGTGGATTGGTTCTGGAAATGGAGGATTGGAATATTGGTATGAGATAGACCTGGGTCATTCATGGACTGTCATTGTATGTACTGTAGTTATGATCAGAGCCCCCTGTATCATGGGTATCACGTTCGGACAAAGTCTGCAAGAAGTTTATAATTATTTGTACATCATGTTTGCAACCTCCATAAACCAGGTCACAGAACTCCAGCTTTTGGATCTTATTGGTAGACAGTTGAAGGGTATATTGCCTCTATTTCTTGCACCACTCTTTACTTTGTCCACCACATCACCTCTTTATCTTTATACTCTCTTCCATTTACTACCTTCCCACCATAACAGACCTCGTAGTCGAGACAACTCTAGCTGCATCTTTACATCAAACATCTCACTATTCCTCATCTTCCTGCCTCTGGATTTCCCTCCCATCTTATACCAATGTCTGCTTGACTCAAAAACAAGCTAATTCAATATTTCCTTGAACAACATATTTATAACCAAGTTTAAGGTGTATTTTTATTATTATTTTATATTTTATACCTTCATCTTCAAGCTATTAACACATTGGTGACGGGCCACGGAGATGTCCGTGTTTAAATGGCCAGCGCTAGACGACCGGTCACGGAGATTTCCGTTTTTACGTTTTCTATGGCTTCCCTGCCTCTTCGCTTTTGAATGAGGCATTCAATTTTGTTTCTTCTCATTGTGAAATAATTTTTAGTTGCTTTTGTACCCCTCTCTTCTCTTTTATGAAATTGCCAACTTTACAGAAAGAGTTGTTTACAGTTTTATGACAGATGGCTGGTGAAATATGGAATTTTAGTGCCGATAGTTAGGCGATTACAGAATACGTATGTAACCTGTAAATATATGTTGCAGAGCGAAAAAATTAAAAGAAAACTCAATTTTGCGTTCTGGAGCCGATTTATGTCTGTGGCAACGTGTCCACCAGGATAATTATTATAATAGTGTGGCTATAGCTGAAAATTTGTTCGAAAGAAAGACGAGAGTTTCTGAAGCAATAAAAATTAACAGAGGGCTTCCGAAATCATTTGTGGAAGCAGGAAATAAACTCAAACCAGGAGAAAGTGTTTTTGTAGTAAGGGGGGACCTTTTGCTAAAAACATCGAAAGATAAATGAGGCGTAAGAATGGTTAGCACATTGCATCAGGCAACACGAGAGTGGGAGAAGTAAAGTTGTAAAATGTCCTATTGAATACTTCAGTATAACAAGTATGTGAAGGATGTAGACAGGGCTGACCAGTACCTATCATATTACTCCTTAGAAAAACAGTGAAATGGAGCCGAAAGTTGTATTGTGGCTTCTGAATTGTGCACTCTTTAATGCTTTCAGGGTCTATAAATTTCAAAATTCTAACAGCAAAATGTCAAAAAGAAGTTTTTTGCTTGAAACAGCCTCTTGTTTGGCAGTCGTGAAATTAGGAACAGATGACAGGGAAGATGAGGAAAGACAGAGAGAAAAGAAACCACTTCTAGGAGACCACCTCACGACCCACCAGCAGGCTAAGACATTAAGAAAAATAAATTAACACCAACTGTGAATGGAAAGAAAAAAATACCCTCCAAACTTTGTCGCATTTTTGGTGAAACACAAGAAAAGGAACTCGCTACATATGCTCTTTTGCACTGTGCCTTTACATAAAGGAAAATGTTTCCAACGCTATCAAACCCTCAATTTCTACTAGAAGGTCTGGTGAGAATACTAATAAAGATTTACTTATGCATTATTGTTATTGACTGTAAATATATTGATGTAAAAGCCACACTGTGCTAGCACGGTTTAAAATTTAAAAGTCCACCCTACTGACAGAATTGTCCGGTCCAGTAGTGGTGGGTGGAACGCAGAGCTCTCGGTCTCCAATGTGTTAATAGAATAAATTCATAAGTATAATAATAATGATAATAATAATTATTATTATTACATTTATTATTATTATTACGTTTATTATTTTTATATATAATATATATATTTTTTTTTCTTTCCGATTTTAACATGTTGATACATTTTTCTGGCATCAACGATTTGTCTTTATTGTTATTATTATTATTATTATTATTATTATTATTATTATTATTATTATTATTGTTATTTTAAAATATTTTGTACTTTCCTTGTCAGGTGTATACAGTCCAAGGCCTATTATGTACTATTAATTTATAATTTATTTAACATCTGTGTAATTAAATCCTGGGGAAGTAGAGGAGAAGACCTTATAGTTGTAACTGCATCAGGTAAAATAAACCAATTATTATAACATAGGTAGAGTGGTGCGCTACAATATCCGAGGATTAGTCACTTTTTCATATTGTATTGCTTGTGGAGTTTCGAACTCATAGATCATAAATTAATTTTCTCAAAACATTGGACGTTTCTCAACATTTGTCGATAGGTTTCTAGGTGTTCAGGTTCTTTAAATTTATCAATATTTATTTTTTGTTCCTTGATTTTTGGTTCATTTTTCCATCTATTTATTTTACCGCTATATACTGTTTTAAACAAATAGTGGTGAGAGTTTGCTATTGCCCCACGATGAGTTCTAACATCAATTATACTTGAGGCATTCCTGTTGTCTATTAATATGTGGTCAATCTGATTAGCTGTTAATCCATCAGGGGATCTCCAGATCTCTTTGTGCATATTTTTCCTAGGAAAACAGGTGGAGCTGATTACCATATTCTTACTGGCTGCAAAATGTATGATTCTTTGGCCATTATTTGATACTGTAAGCAAACTATTGTACCTTTATATATTTTCTCTTGTTCTGCTTTGGCATTTATATCTCCTAATATGATTTTAATATCGTTGGATGGTAAACTGTCATAGGTTCTTTCTAAGTTATGATAAAATTGATCTTTCATATTCTGCTCTGTGGGCGCATGGGTATTGATGATTGAATAATTTAGTTTTTAGGCGAATAACACATTCGTTCATTAACAGGTTTAAATGCTAATACATTCTTCCTCATGAATTTAGGTACAATAAATGCCACTCCAAATTCTCTTTTTCCAGCTTGCTCCCGCCTCTGGAATATGGTACGATATATGTTGTTACCCATCCACTTCGTCTCTTGTATAGCTGTTATTTGTATATTATATTGATGTAATTGCTGTAGAAGAGATTTTAGGCTCCGAGTTTTATAAAGGGTTCTAACATTCCAAGTGCCAATCCGTAAGTCCTTTTTCCTTTGCTTTAGTCGTCGTCGTTGTAGACCATCATTCCGAGACATGTTGGGTTTCTGAACGTATTTGTTTTAACGAGATAGGGATGTCAACCCCACGCCCAACCTCCAGCAATCCTGGGGGTCGATGATTTTCTGTTGGTGTTTTCTCCCTTAGCTGGTATGTCCCAATTTTTAAGCGTTGGGAACTCGCCTTTTTGCCCCTGCAGTTCTTAGTATTAACCAGGAGCCACGACGAGGACGTGGTGCATTGTGCTGGGCAGGAATAAATAGCGTTTCTGAGGTTTTATTATTGTGCACACTCCTGAGACCACATATTGCCCCTTCGGCTCCCAAGCATCAGCTCCTACTGCTGATTTTTCCACTTCACTATTTTGGACATTTCTAAGATGTTCTTTGACCCTTGTTTTCAAATTCTTTTTTTTTTTTTTTTCCTATGTAAATTTTGTCACAATCCCTGCATTTATTCTGGTATATTCCTGATATGTTTTCTTCTTCAATTTTATAATTTTCGTAGGTTTTAATTATTGTGTTGCCGTTATATTCATTCTTCAGTTAAACTTTATGTTTTATATTTGAAGGCAAAAATGTAGGCTCAGACTGGGGTTTGAACCCAGTAACTTTCGCATTCTACACAAATGCTCTACCATCTGAGCTACCTGAGAAACTCCAATCTAAATGCAAATGTTTCTTTTATATACGCTGTTAATTCCCGCGCACCAAAATGCTTCTATCTTGAAATGGCGGCTTCTTATCAAGAAGTCTTTTAATTGGGAATTTTACATTACATTATAAAGCCAGTACTGCCTCTTATTATTAATATCATACATCTCAATGATGGATAAATTATATTTGAAAAGAAAAATATGTGCTCAGACCCGAGCTTGAACCTAGAACCATTTTTTATAAGAATTAGGCATGAAAATCCAATAATAGCTGAAAATAGGTTCCAAAAATTATGCAATGAAAAGAAAAAAAATCATTCGTGCAGGAACTGCATAAATAAGCGAATTGTTCAGCAAATTGAATTTACTGAATGTAATGTCAACCCTTAAATTGGAGAAACTTAGTTTCTTATTTAGACATATTAAACTGCAGTGAAAACATTTATAAGTCATTATCTATTGCATATTCTTGTACAATTTTGTATCAATTTAAATAATTTCTATTGATTTATTTTTGCATTATCATCATCCTCTTATCGTGTCCTCATTTGAGAAGGTCGATTCCAAATACACCTCCAACCTTCTCTATCTTCCCATGCTTTGCTTCTTTTTATTTCTTCCCAGTCGTATCCTCTCTCTTTAGACTTTTCTTCACTTGGTTAATCCATCTTTCTCGTGGTCTGCCTCCTTGTATCTTGAGATTTAACAGTCTTTCCTTTTACATTCTTTTTAAATGTCCAAACCATCACTTTCTTAAAAACATTAAGTAAATTAAACTAATGTATCTTGTAGGACACACTCTCAATTTAAGTGTTAATTAAATTTTATGGTATATATTGTGTGAAAATAAACATGGCGGTTGTTAGAGTGATTGGGTTTGTGACAAACCACCCGTTGTATTGCTGATGTTTGTAGAATGTTGTCATTTTATTTCAATAAGGGTATGCTGAGTTTTGTTGCGAAAAATTTGAAATGGTGACCACTAGACAACTTTTTAAATTTTCATTAGAGGTGAACTACTATATTAATTACCTAATTTTGCTACTTAATGAGCTCGACCTTAATTTTTTTAATTAATTGCACATATGTCGAATTTTGTTCTGATAACACAATAATTACAGCTGCTAGATTGTTAATAGCACACACATATATACAGAAAGATGTCTTCAAAATTGTGAAAAATGAATTTTCTTTCTAGAAAGAGTGACTTTTTTTTCCCCTGTGCCATAAAAAAAAAGAAAATATTGATAACAAGAGCACCCATGCAACATACAGGGTGGTCATAAAGTCTGTATCCATTTCGAAGAAGTAATGAACTCAGTTTGATGATTTTTATGTATGTTCATTGTCGAGATATGTATACATGTTTTATCATATTTCAACATTGCCTCCGTCCATTTCGAAGCATTGTTCCAATCGTTAGAGAGTAGCCCAAAAGACGTTTTGAAGCATAACTGGTGAAATAGCCGTCACTGCATTGCAAATTCGAGTCCTAAGATCCTGGAGATCCCGTACCTTTGTTTTTTACACCTTCCCCTTTATGAATCTCCAAGCAAAGATGTCCAGGGGCCATTCTGGTGTAGCTGTGGTTCGAGGAATAACTTGAGCATGTCGAGGTGATTGTTGCCATTAATTGTCTGTTCTGCGAACATGAAGGGTCCATACTCTGTGGTGTTTGTAATTCCAAGCCATATATTCACTTTCGGTGTTTTTCAGTACCCGATATTTGGGTGTTATGTTTATTAACTTTGCCACAGATGTGGAACGTGGCCTCATCACTGAATAGGATGTGATCCATAAGGTCCTCATTGTGTGCAGCCGCTATCAAATCATAACACGCAGCCTGACGAGCTGCGTCTAATTTGTGGAGCACCTAAATATGGTACGATTTTTTTTTTTCAACGTAAAGTGTAAATCTTTCAAAATCGTTTATTTTGGCACATCTAACTCATTGCTTAAACGACGACTTGATACTCTCGGGCTTCTTTCGATTGATTCCTTGATTCGCTGAACAGTCCTTTCTGGTACAAAATATCTCCCGGAGCGTGGTTCATTCGCAACGTTCCCAAATTTTTGAAATTTATTGCAAAGTAACAGGATGTTTGCTGGTCCGAGTGAACGCCTGTCGCACCTCGGTATAAGATAATCCGCGCAGTCGCGCACTAACAACATGCACACGTTCTTCTATCGTCAGCATGCTTTTAGATTATGCTAAAAGAAAAAGAAAATAATTACTTTAACACAGGAAATGGATTGAGACTGTATGCCCAGCCTGTATATAACTATATATATATATATATATATATATATATACTTGTTTATGTCACTGAACTCTTCCTAAACGACTTAACCAACTTTGATGAAATTTTTTATGTGTTTGAGTGGGTCCCTGGATGTTTTATATTCACAATTGGACCATCTAAAACTGTTAGGTGTAGGAGTTCACCTAAAATGAAAATTTAAAAATTGCTCTAGCGATCACAATTTTCAGTGTTTCACAACGAAACTCAGTATATCCTTTTAAAATAAACCAAGATAGGTATTACCAACAAATCAGCGAAATCCAACAATTACAAGTGGAGGTTTACTTAAAATCCGAAATGAAAAACTGCCTAAACGACTGGACGGATTTTGATGAAAATGTTTGTGTGGGTTGGCTTAGATTCACAATTGGACGCTCTAAAACCATTAGCTGTAGGAGTTCACCTGGAGTGAAAATTTATAAATTGCTCTAGCGATGACAATGTTTCGATGTTTTTAGAATGAAACTCTGTATCTCCTATTAAAATAATCCGAGGTAGGTATTATTAAAAAATTAGCAAAATGCAACAATTAGAAGTGGAAGTTTACCTGAAATCCGAAATTAAAAACTGACTAACAACTGCCATGTTTCGTTGTCTCAGCGCGTGCCATACAATTTAATTAAATTTTAATATTTGATTTATTTATGTGTAACAACATACGCTGGATATTAGCTAGTATAAATATAAATTTTGATCATGGTTATTTTTGGTGTCTATTGGATTGGATCAGCGAGGATCTATAAATTTTTTTAGAAACCTTTTTATGAGAATTGTTTTGGAATTTGCAAAAAAAAAAAGGTTCTAAAAATTGTGAACTGATATTCTTCAATAACAACACTTACACTTTATTATTATTTAGTTTCTGTTAATAATGGTAGTTGATGCAGTCTGTATTATTGAAAATGGTAACTTATTTTAGTACCACAATGGATACAATACATTTGGTGTGAATTCTTACCAGCTTGTAACTAGGTCTGGAGACCACAAGCAGATTGACTTGTCGTTGAGCACAAACACGTTGCAATAAGTTCAAAGATGAGACATCATCAGCACCATCTTGTGGTTGCTATTCAAAAACTGCAAAGTTTCTGCCACAAAAAAAAAACAAGACATTTATCACACCCTAGTGTTAAAGCATTGGAAGTACATTGGTCGAAATAGGGATGATCTTTCACTGTAAAAATACAACCGTCAAGAAACTGGGGTAAAAGAGTCCCCCATTCAGTTCTCCGGGCAGCATTACTTCAGGGAATCCATGGCAAAGGCTCAAACTCAGCGACATATTTCTATGAACATGAAATGTTAGGACATTATATAATTGTTGGCCACTAGATTAAACAGAAAATGTATAAAACTGTTATTCTTCCATTTATATTATATGGTTGTGAAACATAGGTTCTTAATTTAAATAAGGAGAAAATATGAGTATTTTAGAATAAAGTTCATAGGAATATTTGTAGACCAAATAGAGATGAGAGAGGTGAATGGAGAAGACTACATAACAGTGATCTACATGGTATTTATAGGAAATCAGATGTAATAAGAACAGTTAAGGCTCATAGACTGCGATAGGCAGGACATGTGGCACGAATTGGGAATGAAAGAGGAGCATGAAACTTGAGAAAACCTCAGCGTGCAGGCCAAGAAAGTGATGGGAAGATAATATTAACCACGATTACATTAAATTATACAAGATATGATTCGGAAATTTTAGCTATGTGAGCATGGCCTTGAACCTACCGGCTCAGTAGCGCCAGTTAGTTATTATTTATGCCAATAGTAGTTCCTAAATGGAATCTTTCTATATGGCATAATGTAGGCTCTGAAAATGCATATTCCATGAACAGTACATACAAATTCTTCTCTGTGATTTTTACATAATGAAAATTAGTTTCTTGTTGCTCCACATGATTTCAACCTGAAATGTAATTGAACATCATAAATATATTGTAACATGTTTCACTATAGGCCTATTGTAAATTTATTGGTAAGAATATTCAAGTTAATAAAAGTAAAAAATTAGAAATGCTCCAGTAACGCTTGATGGTTGCGATATTTATCCCCCCTCGAGAATCACGAGGGCCTAGTCACTCGGATCCATTTACTCGACAAAGCAAGCAGCATGATTTGCTGTTCTGACCACAAATATCAGGAGTTCTTCATTTGCTGTCTTGTTTCCACACCAAATTTCAGCCCACTTCATACTGTTGTTGGATAAATTAACGTTATATTTACATTTTTAGCAAAATAATTATCTTCTGTAAAGCAAAGAATAAAAATTAATCTTTAAAAAATCCGAAGTAAGATATTATGAATTATAAATACGAAAAATAGAGAACCTTGGTATAAAATTCACTTTGAAAAATTACGTTTCCAAAATATTATGTAAACTGAATATAAACTTAATATTTAAACAATCATTAACTATTACAGTGCAGATTGTGTATGTTATCTAACCATTGCTCAAGAAAACACAACTTAAAATAAAATAACAAACAGTTTTATATATATATATATATATATATATATATATATATTCAGTGAAAATTTCTTGAATGAAGAAAAAATATTACACGGGAACTAATTTCTGACTACAGCTGTCATTTTATATTTTTTGTCGCTAGACATCAATTTACACTGAATAGAATTCATAGGGTCTTCATGCAAATGTAATACACAACATGGCACGTCTGCTGTAATTGTGATACTTCAAAATGGGAGGTTTTCTGGAAATGCAATTTACAAATGTAATAAAAAAAAAATCATCACCACACACAGCAGATATTGTTTGGCGCAAAATTGGATGAAGTTGTGGTTAAGGTACACCCTTAGACAATAAAATGAGTCATCCGCTGCTGCTATAAATCGATCGGGGAACTTCGTGAACGCTCGCAAAAGCCATATTCACATCAACACGTTTTCAATAATTGTACTGGGTTGTTTGCTAGTTAATGCAGTGCACACTCAAGCAACATTAAAGAGAGAGTTTGGGGTAGTGTGTTTCCGTGGTCGAGAGGTTTAATAGACATCGTTTACGTTCGTAACCTCACGGGTTCGATTCCCGTTCTACCTTTTTTTAACGGAATGTTAGAATAGCATTTTGCCTGTAATGTAGTTTCATATTTCATTTTATATTTGAGTTTTATGGCATAAATTAAGACCTTCTTCTAATAAGTAAATGGGGAAAGAAAATAATATATTCTAAAATGAAAACTTTACCAAAAATAGAATCAATATCGGGTGCATGAATCCTAAGCATCTATTACTGCCTTCAATCTGCGGGGCATTGATGCAATCAAATTTCTACAGGCACGTGGATGACCGGCTAGAGCATCCCAGGTGTCTTGAATTTGTGCCCATAAGCCATCTATTGTTTTTCGTGCATCTGCAGGCCAATTAGAGTTCATCTCTATTTTCATCTTAGCCCATACATTTTCGATTGGATTCAAATCTGGTGAAGAGCGAAATTTGATTTCCCTTCTCCTTTAACAATCAAATCAAATTTCGCTAAACACATTTCAGAAAGTGGCCACAATTTTAGAAGAAATCAAAATTATCATGAAGGCCAAGAATACAAATATTCTCAACGAAAATATGCCTAATGAGCAAAACCCTTAATTAGACATACAGTTAATTCAATACTACTACAACTCCAGAAGATGAAGCATGCATCGGAAGGCCTAGAGTGAAATTAACGAAAATTTTAAATAATTGAGGAAGACGGTAGTATACAAGGTAAAAATAAGTAATAGTTGAAAAAAAACTAAAACAACATGCTTTATTAGAAAACCGAACTAAAAATGAAAAATAATTTTAATTTCCAACACACTTGGGATAAAATTAAAGTGGTCATAAAAAAAATCATCTTCAACACAACTAGGGATGCCTCGGTCCTTGTATGAGCTGTGGGGGGATTTAACTAAATTTCAGTTCATAAAATCTTATCCTATTCATCAATTAATCATTTCGGATGAACAATTACAGCCATACTTTTAGGTGAAAATATATGATTGATTTACTTTATTTATTCAGAGTTATCTACAAAAAAATAACTTTACCATCAAAAGCGTGGGGTGCTCTATATCAATTATTATATTTGATAATAAACAGATATTGGTAAAAGAAAAGTCTCTAAGAAGAAAACGTAAAAACCATAAAAAGCATCCCATGCTTTTGATGGTAAATTTTCTTTTTGTAGATAACTCTACTTTTATTCTATATGTGTTGGAGATGATTTTTTTGTTGACCACTTTAATTTTATCCCATAGCGCACAGCGCAACGCACTGCAACTCGCACCGTAGTGCACAGCGCACCGCACTGCAACTCGCACCGTACCGCACTCCACCTCGTACCGCACCGCACCGCACCCGCTTTGCACCGCGCACCGCACCACGAACCCTAACTCGCACCTCACCGCGCAACGCAACGCGCACCTTACCTCGCACAGCATCGCGCACCGCACCTCACAACGCATCGCGCACCGCACCTAGCACCCAACCTTGCACCGCACGGCGCACCGAACCGCGCATATCACAGCGCTAGGCACCGGGCATCCCACCGCGCACCTCACCTCGCACCGCACCGCGCAACGGAACGCGCACCTCGAAACGCACCGCGCACTGAACCGCGCAATGAACCGCGCAATGAACCGCGCAATGAACCGCGCACTGCACAGCGAACCTCACAGCGCACCGCACCTCGCACCGCATTATATTACATTATATTATACTATTTCTATTACTAATACTGTTACTATATTATACTATATTATATATTATATTATATTTTATTACATTATATTGCATTATAATACATTATATTACATAATCGCGCAACGCACCTCGAACTGCACTGCACAACACCGAGCACCGCAACTCGAACCGCAACGCACCTCGCACCGCAACGCACATCTCACCGCGCATAGCAACGCGCTCCGCACCGCACCGCGCACCTCACCGCAACCTGGCACCGCACTGCGAACCTCACCTCGCACCGGACAGCGCACCGCAAAGCGCACCACTCCGCGCACTTCACCTCGCACCGAATTACATTACATTACTCTATACTATTTCTATTACTATTACTATATTATATTATATTACAATACACTATACTATTACAATTACAACGCGCACCGCAACTCTCACTGCGCACCTCACCGCTCATCGGACCTTGCACCGCACCGCACCTCGCACCGCACCGCACCTCGAGCCGCAGCGCGCACCGCACCTCGAGCCGCAGCGCGCACCGCACCTCGCACAGCACAGCACCGCACACCGCACCGCACCTCGCACCGCAGCGCGCATCGCACCTCGCACCGCACCGCACCGCACCTCGCACCGTAGCGCGCACCGCACCTCGCACCGCACACCGCGCCGCATCGCATCTCGCACCGCACCTCGCACCGCAACTCGCAGCGCACCGCACACCGCACCGCACCTCGCACCGCACCGCACCTCGCACCGCACCGCACCGAACCTCGCACCGCAGCGCGCACAGCAGCGCGCACCGCACCTCGCACCGCACACCGCACCGCACCGCACCTTGCACCGCAGCGCGCACCGCACCTCGCACCGCACCGCACCGCAGCGCGCACCGCACCGCACACCGCACCGCACCGCACCTCGCACCGCACCGCAGCGCGCACCGCACCTCGCACCGCACCTCGCACCGCACACCGTAGCGCACCGCACCTCGCACCCACACCGTAGCGCACCGCACCGCACCTCGCAACGCACTGCACCACGCACCACACCTCGCACAGCACAGCGCACAGCACCGCACCGCGCACCGCACCTCGCACCGCACCAAGAACCCTACCTCGCACCTCTCCGCGCACCGCAAAGCGCACCTTACCGTGCACCGCACCTCTCACCGCAACGCATCTCACCGCTAACCGCACCGCACTGAGCACCCTAGCTCGCACTGCACCATGAACCCTATCTCGCACCTCTCCGCGCACCGAAAAGCGCACCTTACCGTGCACCGCAACGAGCACCGCAACGAGCACCGCAACGAGCACCTCACCGCTAACCGCACCGCGCACTGCACCTCGCGCCGCACCACGAACCGAACCGCACACCGCACCGCACCTCGCACCGCACCTCGCACTGCACCGCACCTCGCACCGGACTGCACCGCACCTCGCACCGCAGCGCGTACCGCACCTCGCACCGCACACCGTATCGCACCGCACCTCGCACCGCACACCGTAGCGCACAGCACACAGCACCTCGCACCGCACACCGTAGCGCACCGCACCGCACCGCACCTCGCAACGCACAGCGCACCGCACCGCACCGCGCACCACACCACGAACCCTACCTCGCACCTCTCCGCGCACCGCAAAGCGCACCTTACCGTGCACCGCACCTCGCACCGCAACGCAACGCGCATCTCACCGCTAACCGCACCGCACCGCACTGAGCACCCTACCTCGCACTGCACCATGAACCCTATCTCGCACCTCTCCGCGCACCGAAAAGCGCACCTTACCGTGCACCGCACCTCGCACCGCAACGAGCACCTCACCGCTAACCGCACCGCGCACTGCACCTCGCGCCGCACCACGAACCGAACCGCGCACCGCGAACCGCACCTCGCACCGCAACACGCACCGCAGTTCGCACAGCAGCGCACAGCGCAACGCACCGCGAACCTCACCTCACACCGGACAGCGCACCGAACCGCGCACCGCACCTCGCAACGCACCGCACCGCGCACCTCGGACCGCATCGCGCACCGCACGGCGCATTGCTCCGCGAACCGCTCCACGCACCGCACTGCGAACCTCAACGCACTGCTCACCGCACCGCACCTCGCACCGTTCTTCGCACCGCATTACATTACATTACTCTATATTGTTACTTTACTATTACTATATTATACTATATTACTATATTATATTATATGGCCTTCATAGGAAGCCAGATATAATAAGAACAGTTAAGTCTCGTAGACTGCGATGGGCAGGACATGTTGCACGTATGGGGAATGAGAGTCGTGTATGGAAGCTTCTTGTAGGAAAGCCAGAGGGAAAACGCCGAGTTGGTAGACCAAGAATGAGTTGGGAGAAGAACATTAACTATGATTTGAGGGAAATAGATTATACAGGGAATGCTTGGAAAGCATTAGCTCAGGATAGGGATGTATGGAGAGCTTATGTCCGCGCGGCCATAAACCTACGGGTTCGATAGTGCCAGTGAGTAAGAAAGTAAGTATATTATACTATATTATATATTACATTACATTACAGTACATTACATTACATTACATTACATTACAGTACATTACATTACATTACATTACTTTACATTAATTTACATTACATTATCGCGCAACGCACCTCGAACCGCACCACGCACCGCACAAAACCGCGCAACGCACCTCGCACCACACCGCACCTCGCACCGCACCACACCTCGCAC
This sequence comes from Diploptera punctata, assembly GCA_030220185.1. NCBI lineage: Eukaryota > Metazoa > Arthropoda > Insecta > Blattodea > Blaberidae > Diploptera > Diploptera punctata. The sequence goes on along the minus strand of JASPKZ010005230.1, from coordinate 8,664 downwards.
CGCACTGCGCATCGGACCGCACATCGCACCGCACCTCACCTCGGACCGAACCGCGCACCCTACCTCGCACCGCACACCCTACCTCACAGCGCACTGCACCTCACTCCGCAATGCGCACTCTACCTAGCACCGCACCGCGCACTCTACCTCGCACCGCGCACCACACCTCGCACCGCACAGCGAAACTCACAGCGCACCGCATAGCGAAACTCACAGCGCACCGAACAGCGCACCGCACAATTCACCGCACAGCGCACCGCATTACATTACATTACGTTTTACTATTTCTAATATTAATACTATTACTGTATTATACTGTATTATATATTATATTACATTACATTATCGCGCAACGCAACTCGCACATCATAACAACGCGCACCGCGGCTCGCATCGGATCTCGCAACGCAACGCGCACCTCACCGCGCATAGCAATGCGCACCTCACCTGGCATAGCAACGCGCACCTCACCGCGCATAGCAACGCGCACCTCACCGCGCATAACAACGCGCACCTCACCTGGCATAGCAACGCGCACCTCACCGCGCATAGCAACGCGCACCTCACCGCGCATAGCACCGCACCGCACCGCGCACCGCAACGCGCAGCACGCCTCGCACCGTAGCGCACCGCACATCGCACCGCAGCGCACCGCACAGCGAAACTGAAAGCGCACCGCACCGCGCACCAAACAGCGCACCGCATCGTTTACCGAACAGCGAACCGCACCACGCACCGCATTACATTACATTACATTATACTATATCTATTACTAATACTATTACTATATTATATATTATATTATATTATATTATATTATATTATATTATATTATATTATATTATATTATATTATATTATATTATATTATATTATATTATATTACGTTACGTTACGTTATACTACATCACATTACATGACATGACATTACATTACATTACACTATACTATTATTATATTATACTTATATTACATTAAATTACCATATAGCGCAACGCAACTCGCACCGCACCGCGCATCGGACTTCACACCGCACCGCGCATCGGACTTCACACCGCACCGTGCATCGGACCTCGCACCGCAACGCGCATCGGACTTCACACCGCACCGTGCATCGGACCTCGCACCGCACCGCGCACCTCGCCTCGCACCGCACCTCGCACACCGCACCGCGGACCGCAACTTTCACCGCAACGCGCACCGCATTTCCAACCGCACGGCGCACCGCAACGCGCATCTCACCTCTCACCGGACAGCGCACCGCACCGCACCTCGCACCGCACGGCACCGCCCAAAGCATCTCGCACCGCACCACGCACGGCACCGCGCACCGCATCGCTCACCACACCGCGCGCAGCACCTCGCACCGCACCTAGCGCAGCACCTCGCACCGCACCGCGCACTGAACCTCGCAACGCACCGCGCACCGCACCTCGCAACGTACTGCGCACCGCACCTCGCACCTCACAGCGTACCGCACCTCGCATTGCATTACATTACATTACATTATACTATTTCTATTACTAATACTATTACTGTATTATTTATTATACTCGTATTATATTATGTTACATTACATTACATTACATTAGTATATTACATTACATTATACTATACTATTAGTATTACTATATTATATATAATAATATAATATATATATAATATAATATAATCTAATATAAATAATATAATAATATAATATAATATTAATAAATATAATGTAATGTAAGTAATGTAATGTAATGTAATGTATGTAATGTAATGTAATGTAATGTAATGTAATGTAATGTAATGTAGTGTAGTGTAGTGTAGTGTAGTGTAGTGTAGTGTAGTGTAGTGTAGTGTAGTGTAGTGTAGTGTAGTGTAGTGTAGTGTAGTGTAGTGTAGAGTAGTGTTGTGTTGTGTTGTGTTGTGTTGTGTTGTGTTGTGTCGTGTCGTGTCGTGTCGTGTCGTGTCGTGTCGTGTCGTGTCGTGTCGTGTCGTGTCGTGTCGTGTCGTGTCGTGTCGTGTCGTGTCGTGTCGTGTCGTGTCGTGTCGTGTCGTGTCGTGTCGTGTCGTGTCGTGTCGTGTCGTGTCGTGTCGTGTCGTGTCGTGTCGTGTCGTGTCGTGTCGTGTCGTGTCGTGTCGTGTCGTGTCGTGTCGTGTCGTGTCGTGTCGCGTCGCGTCGCGTCGCGTCGCGTCGCGTCGAGTCGTGTCGTGTCGTGTCGTGTCGTGTCGTGTCGTGCCGTGCCGTGCCGTGTCGTGTCGTGTCGTGTCGTGTCGTGTCGTGTCATGTCGCGTCTCGTCGCGTCGCGTTAGCGTCGTGTCGTGTCGTGTCGTGTCGTGTCGTGTCGTTTCGTGTCGTGTCGTTTCGTGTCGTGTCGTGTCGTGTCGTGTCGTGTCGTGTCGTGTCGTGTCATGTATGTTATGTTTATGTTATGTTATGTTGTTATTTTATTTTATATTATTTTATTTTATTTTATGTTATGTTATGTTATGTTATATATGATATGATATTATATTATTATATTATATTATATTATATTATATTATATTATATTATATATATTATATTATATTATATTATATTATATTATATTTATTATATTATCTTATTTCTATATTATATTATATTATATTATATTATTATCTTAATATTATCTTATCTTATATTTATTATATTAACTATTACTTATCTTCTCTTCTCTTATCTTCTATTCTCTTCTTCTCTTCTATTCTCTTCTCTTCTCTTCTATTCTACTCTCCCTTCTCTTCTCTTCTCTTCTCTTCTCTTCTCTTCTCTTCTCTTCTCTTCTCTTCTCTTCTCTTCCTTCTTCTCTTCTCTTCTCTTCTCTTCTCTTCTCTTCTCTTCTCTTCTCTTCTCTTCTCTTCTCTTCTTTCTCTTCCCCCCCTCCCCTCACCTCGCGTCCCCTTTTTCCTTCCTTTTGTCTCCGTTCCCTTCCCTCCCTCTTCCTCTTGTCCCTCTGTTTCGTCCCTCTTTCTTCCATTCCGTCCCCACGTTCTGTCCTTTTTACCCCTGCCCTTTCCTCTCCGCCCCCCCCCTGTTTTTCCATTCCTCTTCCATCCTTGCTCGTTTGTTGGATAGATCGGCTGCTAAAGATTCTGACATGTGTATTACAGGTGAAGAAAAATCATTTTTATTAAATTTAATGTCTAAAGACGAGACCCCACAAAATGGTGGGTTTTATTTTGTCCTTTATGTCCTCTTTATACATTTTTTTTTTTGTTTCCTACTCCTTTTTTTTTCAACTTTTTTGAAGATCTTAGGAAAGTTTTTTTTTTTGCAAATTTACCTTCTTCTGGCTACTTAACTATTTTTTATGATTCAAGAATCTGCCAGGATCTAGTCTCAATTCGAACTTCTTTATAAATTATCCAGTTTTACTTTCTAATAACTTTTTCACATTCACAAAACTATTGTGTCACAAGAACTGTTCAACATTCACCAAAATATCACAATATTTTTAACGACCAGCTACTGACAGCCTCAGCTCAGTACTTCGATTTCAAATTTTCTAAGAAGTTTGCCACTTAGTGAAAATTAATTCGAGCAGAGGATGACCACAGTGAGATTGTCTTCATTCACTCATTAGTAACTTGAAAAAATTTTTTATGTCATTTTTCCAGTTTTTAGGTATATTTCAGTTTTTTATAGGATCTCAACTTCCAACTCCTAATCATCACCAGCATTATTATTATTATTATTATTATTATTATATATTATTATTATTATTATTATTTTATATCATCATCACCATCATAAATCATAGAAACATTGGAATTAACATTAAGGTATTATTTCCTTCTTCATTTTATGGGGCCTTCATGTGATAAATATGATTTTAGGTATTTAAATGATTTCATACTTCAGAAGAATTACCACGTATAGTTAACCGTAATTATCGGCTAAATTTAAATCCCAATATTTTACCTTATGCATTGTTTTTTTATGTATTTTCAATCCAAAGCACTTTCCTTGCAAAAATATTTAAAACGTTTACTGCATTTCTTCTTACTGACTTACTTACTTACTCTATATTAATTCGGAAACGGCGTTTCCAGCGCCTACATGGACGCTATGTCGCTGGTTTTCACAAAGAAGGCATACTGTTTAAAAAATCGTGTTTGGCGTAACTGGATTTACATTTTCACTTTTCAAATGTTCTTTAAATATGATGTTAAAAATCTTTGCTGTTTCTCTGCCTATGCATATTTTATATAATGTTGAAATAAGCTGGTTTTTGCGACTTTTTAATCGTTGTGAAAGGAGCTGGGATTTTCTTTCTTTCGTCAAAACGACGTTTGCGAGATAACCTCGGCAAACTTCCCACATTTTACAGTGTACTATATAAGATGGCGAATTTAACTGCAAAAATCACCGTTCTGATACATGACTTACCTTTAGACACGAAGAGCTCAGCTCGCTGCATTTTTGGATAACTAATAATTACGACAATTGTGTAAATTTTATTTTATCTTATAAGGAGGGACAAAGAAGTATAAAATTACTAATATTTAGGCTTCGTAAGCAAAGGACTGGTAACAAATTATAATACATATCCTCGTACCACTGACATACTACTTCATGAGGACATTCTGCAAGTAGGTGAATTTGTCGGCGATAACTTATATTTAACTAATTTACTGATCCTGATAGATGGAACGGGATTAGATTTATCGATCATAAAAACACAAGCTTGTGGTTTAAGATGGCAGCGTCTCAACCCAATAATACCATAAATCCAACACTTTTATAATATAATCAGTGATTATATTATAAAAATTGAATCATGTTTTAGTTTTATATATTTTAATACAAGCACGTATATACCGCTTACAAGTAGTGGGCCGCGCGCTCTCATGTTTATATTAAAAATATAACTTTACAGCATTTGTAGGCGATAACGCAAAAACTAGTAACCGTTCCGTTATTAGGACATTTGACTCGACTTATTTGCATTAAAATATCTCTGATTGAGGGTCTTTCTACTTTTCACAGCGGTTGCCCTTTTACCAGCCGAATGCTGGCCCTTCAAATCCACATGTGTCAATCACAGAGGTAGATGATCAACAGTCAGTGTAGGGGTGACATGTGGTTAGGAATGTCGAGTCCCCCAGCCGTTATAGCTGGTTTCCTCACACATGGAGCCGCTACTTATTGTAGCTACCCAATTGCCCTCACGATGCTGGGTGGGGCACCGGTTCCATACCGGCCCGAAATACCATGAGAAAAATTTGTTTCCCCCCGTGGAGACTCGAATCAGCGCAAGTCCCCGTAGCTCTGCGCCAAGGCTTTCCTATCTTAACCGCTCGGCTCACGCATCTGATGCCACAAAATCTTTCGTAGGTCTTATGTAATTTGTAGAATTAGACTGAAGGCGGATAATCATAATATTTAATATTCTGGTAGGTCATAGGCCTATACCTCTTAGACCTGTCGTGATATGGAGTTTTATAACGTACCTAAAAGTTACAACAGCTTTTTATAGTTATTCATTATTAAGGCATTATACACAATATCACAAACCATTTTTTTAAATTTTGGCCAATGATTACACTGGTCAACAGTGGTTTTGTTGCCCTTGATATAAGATTATTTTCGGATATATTTATGCTCACACAATTTAATTGAAACTATCAATGATTTTGGAAGAATTTGGCTGTTTTTTTAATCTTCATTTTAATTTTACACTACAAAAAATCGGAAAATATGAAAAAATATAACACATATATGTTACAAAATGTCAATTTTTTTAAAAAAAAATAGTATTTCATCGACGTAAATAGAAAGAAATATATCAAAAACCCATGTATTAACAACTTCAGTGAAACGCCTTTTACAAGATTTTTTCTATAATTTTTTAGGGGACAATCTCTTTTGTAAAGACCCAGCAGTAATCTGCCACCATAATGAGTGTCCCATCTACCCTGATACGTTTTCTTCCCATTACTTTTAGACACCTAGTGAAAGCACACTCCCTGTTCGTCGCTATAATTTCCTAAATTATCCGGAAATGCATCCAGGTGACTGTTGAGAAAGTGTAACTTTATACTCATATGTTGCACCCAGAATCTGTAGAAGCTTTGTCAACATATTTTGTCACAATTTTATTTATAATGTGGTGCATTATTGATACCTAGGTAATTTTTCTACTACCAACACAAACCCCTTCCAAGCTTCACTTTCCCGGAACAGTCATAACTTTCTTTGATAAAATTTTTCATCTTTCATCAATTGCCGAATTTGAGGACCATCAATAATTAACCTTTTACAATACTGAGCTTAGGAAATTTTCTACAATGTATTTGAAAACATTTTCCTTCCTTGTCCAACGCTTTAATGAATAGTTTTATCATATCACAGATGCACGTCGCGAGTACTTTAAATTTCGTCAAATAACTGAGAATCAGAGCCGATGTGTGGAGTGAGGGGTGTGAGAGTGGGGATCACATATGTTTGTAATAACGCAAAAAAAAAAAAAAAAAAAAAGCCCCGAATTCAAGCCGTTTACTGTTTAAGATATAGAAGATACCCATAAGCATAAAAAATAGGGCACATCCAGCACTTTCATGAATGTATTCGCAAACTGTGCACTTAACAAACAGAAATTCGCTGAGATGGAGAATCCAGGGCAACATTTTTTTTTTGTCGACTGTGTTATCAGTGGTACACAATAAACCCTAGCAATCCCAAAAACTGTTGGTTTAACTTCTATATCAACCGCACGCCACTGATTAGAGAATAAGCTCTCGAGTAGCGTCTGCCCTTTGTCACCCAGCGGGCCCGGGTTCGATCCCCGTCGGGGCAGTTCTTTCTGGGTGAGGCTTTTATCGGGGTTTTTTCCTCGCCTGTAAGACAATGTCAGGAAAACTTTAAGGCCCAAACGGTCCACGAAATCATACGGCCGTCATCATCCTCCTTATCTATCTTCATCATCTTTCACCGGTGTCGAAAGAAACGGGAAGTACCACACCAACAATTCCCTAGTAAAGCTAACAACATAGCATGAAAATGCTATGATTGCAAGTGAAGGACCGGCCTTCGGGCAGATTGCTATGGATGGCATGGATATTGTTGAGAAACTTTTTGACTTCAAACCAAAACAGTATGATCACGGCGGTTATCTATGGTTCAAACGGCTTCCTTTAGATTGAAAATGGCCCTGTGTATACGTTTGCAATACATGATATCATAATTAATGTTGAATTTTTAAAAACATACGGTATGCGATATGTTTTATAAATTTTTACTCCAACTATTGACTGTTATAGACAAATCGCACGTTCAATCTCTTTTGTACATTTATATGAAATAAAATAAAAATTCCAATACTAAAATTGCAAAATTTTTTGTTCAGTTTTTCGTGCTGGGCAAACCATTACACCTCAAACTGTAAGACGAAAAGCGCCTTTCGTTATATGACGAATTCTAGGCTAAGTTCAGTTATACTGTAAACTAAATTGCACACGGTATTACTTTGTGCCGACAACCGTCTTTTGGGAAACCGTGGTGCTACGCTTACCACCCGCCATATGACTGATTGTTGTACGTTACTATAATTGATATGAATGTTATCCTTAGGCACATCGATTTTTTGGGACATAAGACTGGAAGAACAAGATAAGATGGTAATTAATAATTGGAACTACCATTTCTTATTTATTTATGATAATAATTATATATGAGTTTTACCTAATTAAACGTTTGGCTTTTTCATGTTGCGATATATAACCTTATTTTACAATTTCAGGAGCGAATTTTGTCTCCATGCTACTCACCCGTAAATTCTCTGTTATTTTCATCACATCCCCAATGGCTAATGTAGGATTCTTTCCACTAAACTCGCTTGAAAACATTCAAATAATTTGTTTTTCTCTTCCACTTTTCAATACTTGCTTTGCAAAGTCTTTAATAATCAGAACTGTGACCATTAATTAAGCACTGGAAATCCCACGTATTCTGCATATGCTCATACAAAAGAAAAAACATGCTTATTTATTGTATTAAATGTTCATTAGGGCTATATATTCTTCTATGTAACTTACATAAGACATGTGCTATATTACTATTTTTTATATATTTTTTAAAATTTTCTTCCTATTTTGAGATTAGAGAGCGACTACATTTTCTTACAATTTTGAATGTAAAACCATTAATTCCGACGAGTGAAATGCAGTCGTAATCTCTTCTGCTTTGTATGCATTACACTGGAACTTAGCTCAAGAAGTAAGTAGTAGCAGGTTACGGAACGTTGTTGAATATTTCTTGATGCTTCGGCCGAGACAGAGAGAGTCGTAGTAGGCAAGTGGTAAATAATTTTAGATAAAATATGTCCTAATGTATAAATATTATATATTGTAATTAAAGTAGGTTCAATGTTATGTAGTATACATATAACTTCAGTATTATATTTGTTGGATGTTAGAACCGGCAACCCAAGGTCTAGTGTTGAATTTAATACGGTAAGATGATGGTACATTGGTGATTGTAAGTAAAAAATACAAATTTCTTAGGGGGGGAGAATAAAATATTGATAAAGTGTTGTGGAAGGTGGCAGGAAATACCATGAAACCTAGAAAACAAAATTTTTAATTATATTACCGGTACATGTCTGTGTGTCTGTTTTCGTATGCCAAAACTTTTGCAGATTCGAGTACACAAACC
>JASPKZ010005229.1:0-46250 GCA_030220185.1 Diploptera punctata | reverse complement strand
GGTCAGTTTAAAAATCCTGACCCCACCGGGACTTGAACCCTCGACCTTCCGGTTTGTAGCGCAGTGCCTTAACCACTACGCTACGCGGCGTGCCCCCATCTACTTATCTACTATCCTTAAATTATGGTTATTCTCTCACCGCATTCTTGGTCGTTTTTCCTCTGGTTTTCCTGCAAGAAGTTTCCATGCCCCTCATTCAATCCCTATTCATACCGCATGTTCTGCCCATCACAGTCTAGAAGACTAAACTGTTCTTATTATATCTGGTTTCCTATAATATCATGTATCTCAACCGTTAAGTTCATCTCTCTTTGGTCCAAAATTTCCCTAAGAACGTTATTCTCAAGTACACATAATCTTTTTTCCTCCCTTCAAGTAAGAGTCCATTTTTCGCATCCATATAACTGGGAGAATAATGGTTTTATGTACTCCCAGTTTAACGTTTTATGAGAGAAGTTTTATTATTAACTCAATGATACTATTGAACCTAGTTGTTAATGGTCATGCGGACATAAGCTCTCTAAACATCCTTATTCTGTCCTAATGTTTTCTAAATGCTCCCTGTATAATTCACTACCGTCAAACCATTGTTAATATTATTCTCGTACTAATTCTTGGTCTACTTAGTGGATGCTTTCCCTCTGGGTTTCCTACAAAAAGTTTATTAATATTACTACTATTATTATTAGTAGTAGTATATTTCCTGCTTTCCTTGTCAGCTGTATAATGTGCATTATCTGTAATTAATTTAACTGTAGATAATTCATAATTGCTAATATCATAATCATAAACATAGGCTCAATTCTGGAAATGCGTGTTATTATGCATTACAGTGACTCTTGACCTCCTGCTCCTTTCAAAAAAACGTTAAACTGAAAATATATAAAACTTTTATTCTACCAGTTATATTATATGGATGTGAAACATGGACTCTTACTTTAAGGGAGGAAAGGAGATTACGAATATTTGAGAATAAAGTTCTTAGGACAATTTTTGGACCAAAGAGAGATGAACAGACAAGTGAACAGAGAAGATTACATAACAGTGAACTACATAATCTTTATAGGAAGCCAGATATAATAAGAACAGTTAAGTCTCGTAGACTGCGATGAGCAGGACATGTGGCACGAATGGGGGAATGAAAGACGTGCATGGAAGCTTCTTGTACGAAACCAGAGGGAAAACGCCCAGTTGGTAGACCAAGAATGAGGTGGGAGAATAACATTAACTATGATTTGAGGGAAGTAGATTATACAGGGAATGATCGGAAAGCATTAGCTCAGGATAGAGATGTATGGAGAGCTTATCTCCGCGCGGCCTTGAACCTATGGGTTCGACAGTGTCAGTGAGTAAGTAAGTAAGTAAGTAAGTAAGTAAGTAATAACTGTGTAAGTTAACCCTTTTTGGAGTGGAAGAGAAGACCTTATGGTCTTAATTTCATGAGGTGTAAAATAAATTATTATTATTATTATTATTATTATTATTATTATTATTATCTTTATGTTAATCGTATGTTATAAATTAGCGTATTAGATTATTTTAACACTTCAAACAATATATGTGATATGAAACATAATAGGCTATTTCCTCCAGCATTTGTCAATAATGTGGGTCCAGATGAACTTGTTGTTGCCATGCTCGCCCCTGATTCCAGTGTTTACGGATTCAAATCAGGCCGAGGTGGATAGATTATTTACGAGTAAAATCTTGAGTTTGGATTATTTCGGAAGGGAAGAAAATCCCTGGGTTTCGTGCCGTAGATATTCGACACATGAAAAAATCATAAACCTGAAAAAGCGGGCCTCTGAGCTCCATTTGTCAGTACTTTCACGCCCAGATTTGACTGCGATTGAATAATCTTAGCTGTTAAAAAGACAGCTAAAATTATAAAAAGACGTAATTCATGGCTGCGATATTATATATTCTTACTGAATAACATAGGCCTAACTAGTGCTTCTTTCATTTCGTCTGCTTTTCACCGACTAAAGCACAATGTGCACTTATTTCCACAATGTGAAAAATCTGGCCAGAATTGTGGATTATTATAAAATAATCAGGAATAAATCTCTACGTAATTTTCTTTTCGGGAAAATCGTACATTTTCAACCCAAAATGATTTGATTATAGTTAGAGCAAATAAGTAGAAAATGCTGGAAATCATTTGAAAATGTTCAATAAGGTTAAACATTGGTATTAGATTTTTGTGATTAAGACTAATCCTTCTTAGAAACTAATCAAAATATTTTTATTTTAGTTAGGTTTGAAAGTAGTTCATAATTATTATGAACGAGATAGAATCATTTAGCCTACTGTGATGATCTTGCAGAAGGTTTCCGGGCTGTTGGCCGTGGTCTTGAGACTTGTAGTTCCCCAACGTTTCGCCAGAGACTGCGTCCGGCATCCTCAAGGGTTGTAAGACAACCCTTGGCCGTGGTCTTGAGGCTTGTAGTTAGTTCCCCAACGTTTCGCCAGAGACTGCGTCCGGCATCCTCAAGGAAACATTGGGGAACTACAAGCCTTAAGACCACGGCCAACAGCCCGGAAACCTTCTGCAAGATCATCATAGTAACTCCGGCCGTGAAAGCCTAAGTCAATATATTTAGCCTACTGTTTATTTACCGACTATATTTCACCGATTTGTCTACTTATATTGTATCTAATCTGTATTAATTTATCAAGACTATTATAGATGGGCGCTTGCTGTGTCACGACTCAATTTGAGTCTCAATATAGATCGAGTTACTGTGCACTGAATGGCCCTGTGCCACTGGTTGCTGTACTTTGAGTCGTAGGGTGCCCAACTCTGTTTTTTAACTCATTCCCCAAATGGTAGTCAATAACTAATTACGTTTCAATGAATTTTGTTTTACAACTAATGACAGCCGTGTTTCAATTCGCTCTTTATTGATTTCTCTTTATCAGCTTGCTTTTGTGATAAAGAAAACTCCTCCTTTTTAATATTTTGAACAGGTCAGAGCATTATTTTGCAGTGACTCACTCTCCAATAAATACATTGAATATAGCAAATAATGAACAGATTTCTTGATTTTACTGAGTTGTTTACTTAAAAAAATTAATTAATAACCCTAATGTTGATTATAATATACAGTTTGATGTGTTTCATTATTTCTCCACTAGGGTGCTTCTTACAATATTGCTATCCTATTTGGCAATAAATAATATGTTCAAGTTAAAGTGAATAAACATAACCTCACATTTGTGATTTGTTTTCAAACGTCGCCGTTTATATTAAATATATAAATATTTTAAAATACTGGTAACTATATTTAAATAATGATTTTTTAGTAAATAGCTTAATTTTGTTCGTTAAATAGTCCTAACAAATGCCACTCTCGATTTCCAAATCCTCTAGATAAATTCACTCGTCACTCGTGAATTGGAAATAACTCGTGACATTGCTTATAATCATTAATTAAGACTGAAGAGGCATTTTACCTTAAACTCGAGGTAACTGCAGAACAAATTAAGGAATTGAGACTCGCATATTAATGATATTGATAACAATTTAAGTAAGTGATATTTGACTTTCAAAGTCAGAAGAATTCCTTACTTTACAAAAGTTGTTAAATGTGTATTATAACGTAGTACTATCTGTTATAACTCACATATTCTTTATGGTGTTCTGTTTCTAATGCATTTACACTTTTATTAATTCAAGAAGGAGCGCTTCGGTTGATCTTTAATAAGAAATATGTGTGTTTTGTTTTTCAATGAGGTATCATAATGATTATTACAGCAGGCATAATAATTAGGCTTTTTAAATAAATTTAGAACACACAAGCACTCTAAACATCCGTCGAATATATTAGTCGAACTGTATTTTTAATAAATTCCTAACTAACTCAATGGTGCGACAGGCCTAGAAGTCTTTTGGCCTACCAGCTGTTTGCGTCATATCCACACGTGTTAATCAGAGGTGGAGATCATAGTCAGTGTACGGGTGACATGTGGTCATCATATCGGGTTTCCAGCCGTTATAAATAGTTTTCTCAACCTGGAATTGCTACTTATTGCAGCTGTCCAAATTCTTCACAATGCTGAATGGGCACCGGTACCAAACTGGCCGATATTCCATAAAAAATGTCTTCCCCATGAAATTTAATGAAAAAAATTCTTCCCCCAGCGCAAGACGTGTAGCTTTCCATCAAGGCATTATTCCTTAAACCACTCGGCTACGGCGCAGGAACAATATACTATTAATGTACATTTTAAAATTAAATTAAAATAATGTTTTATGAGACCATATTACAATTTAAGATATTTTTAGAATGTTTTAGTTTTCATCTATTTTTATCTGTAATAGTCCACCGTTGTGGCCTCGAGGTAGCGTGCTGCCTTGTCACGCAGCAGGCCCGGGTTCGATTCCCGGTTGGAACAGGCTCCTGGGTGAGATGTTTTCGGGGCTTTTCCTCACCTGTAAGACAAATGTCAGGAAGCTTAGGGGCTAATGGTCCCCGAAAATCATCTGGCCATCATCATCCTTATCGTTATCATCATCATCCTTCACCGGTGTGGAAAGCAATGGGAAGCTACCACACCTATAATTCCCTAATAAAGCTGCAAACTATAGCATGAAAATGCTATGATTGCAGTGAAATATGTCCTCGGGCAGAATTACTATGGATGGAAGGATTTATCTCTAATATACATTTTACTGTCATATACTGTTTTTATTATACGACTACATTACAAATTATTATAATGTAGAGCTTTATTAGTTATGACTTTTATTTTTTATTTTTTTTTACACTAAAGGCCTGAATGAGGACTAACTTAATACACAGTGTAAGAAATAGTTGAATAATTTGTGTCATTTATATTTAATGATATGTAGTACGGTACTTTAAAACTAATTTATTTCTTCGCCTGTTTTTAAAAGCAGGAGCTGTAATTGTAACTTCTTATACCCGTTTTTTGTAAGTAGAGCGCCATATCCGAGTGGTTAAGGCAAGATGTCTTGGCGCAGAGCTACGGAACTTGCGCTGGTTCGAGTCTCCATGGGGGAAGAAATTTTCTCATTGAATTTCGACCCAGTATCGTGAGGCATTTGGGTAACTACAATAAGTAGCGACTTCAGGTTGAGAAGACCAGCTATAACGGCTCAGGGACCCGACATGCTGACTACATGTCACATCTACACTGGCTTATGTTCGCCTACCTCTGTGATTGACACATGTGGACGTGAGGCCAGCAGCTGACTGGTAGGCCAAGGCCTTCTAGGCCTGTCGCGCTTGGAGTTTGGAGTAAGTCGAGGTATCTATCCGATAAATCTTCGCTCTGTCAGAAAACATTCCTTAACCTTATGAAAAACATCGTTCTGCAGCTGAAACTGTTTTTGAATTCAGTCACTATACATCGCCATAATACCAAGTCAATGTTGATGAACTTCCTCGTCAGATTCCATTCCATAAACTTATTTTAACTTCACACCTTGTATAGTCCAAAGACAAAGAGAATGAAAGCAAGGGACGAAGAGGGGCACAGGGAATTTCAAGCGATACAATGTCATAGTTAATTACTTACTTGCTCACTGGCACTATCGAACCCGTAGGTTCATGGCCGCGCGGACATAAGCTATCCATACATCCCTATCCTGAGCTAATGCTTTCCAATCATTCCCTGTATAATCTACTTCTCTCAAATCATAGTTACTGTTATTCTCCCACCTCATTCTTGGTCTACCAATTGGGCGTTTTCCTCTGGCTTTCCTACAAGAAGCTTCTATGCAAGTCTCACTCCCCGTACGTGTAACTGTCCTGCCCATCAGAGTCTACGAGACTTAACTGTTCTTATTATATCTGGCTTCCTATTAAGACCATGTAGTTCATTGTTATGTAGTCTTCTCCGTTCACCTGTCTGTTCATCTCTCTTTGGTCCAAAAAGTTTCGTAAGTATTTTATTCTCAAATACTTGTAATCTCCTTTCCTCCCTTAAAGTAAGAGTCCATGTTTCGCACCCATACAATATAACTGGTAGAATAATAGTTTTATATATTTTCAGTTTAACGTTTTTGAAAGGCGTTGGGACATCAAGAGTCTCTGCAATGCATAATAGCACGCATTTCCATAATTGAGCCTATGTTTAATTTCTTTGTGTATCGCATTCCTATTTGTGATTATTGTTCCTGGTTATTTCAATTCGGCCACTTCCTCAAAATTTCCCTCATTTGTCATTAGCTGTCCATTTCCATTATATAATGTATTTCTACGTGTAACCATATATTTAGTTTCATTGATATTTACTTCCAGTCCTAATTCCTTAGTGTTCCTCAATAGTGTGTGCGTGTTGTCCTTTAGAATCTCCTCGCTATCGGTCAATAGTACTACATCATCAGCATAAACTAACAGCTTATGAATACCATTCAGTTGTATGCCTTCCTCATTCTCTAAAGATTTGATGGCATGCTCTAGTACAAAATTGAATAGTAGAGGAGATAGTGCATCTCCTTGCTTCAACCCATTATGGATTCCAAAGTGTCCGAAAACTGTTTGCCTATACGCACCCTACTCTTTGTGCCATTTAGACACATTCGTATAAGTCTAACTATCTTTTTAGGAATTCCAAACTCCAGCAGGATAATATAAAACTTCTCCCTCTTAATTGAATCGTATGCTTTTTTGAAGTCTACGTATAGTTGATGTACAGTACCATTATATTCCCATTTATTTTCTAAAATCTGTCTTATACTAAAAATCTGATCTGTTGTAGACCTGTTTCTTCTAAATCCACATTGATGATCTCCTAGAATTTCATCACAATAGGGAGTTACAATGGCATACTACCTGGGAATAAAGGGAACATTCATGACGTATGAAATACCTACTGCTTTCATTCACTTCGTCTGTGGATAATAGATACTTTTTACATGCCACACGCCATATAGGTGTTACGGTGGTACAACCTTTTGCGAGAGGGATTTGAAAGTATGAATCACACACATATTTTTTTTTTTGACTACACAAGGACTCCCCCGAATATATGCTAGACATTATCAACCGTTTAAATTGGTAAAGCATCCTATAAGATACATTTCGATGGCCTAGAACCATATTCCAAGTCCATCTCGTAGAATAATTATTCTTTTTATGAAATGAATATTTTATGACCCATGTCCATGTGCATTGTGAGAATAAAACAAGTATACGATATTTTGTATAACATTTTTAACCGAAATGTCGAATGCCTGTTCATTTTTACAATGCACATGGACACGGGACATGAAACATAAGAAACATAACAAGAATTCTACAAAATGGACTAAGAACAGTATGGTCTGGACCATCTTAGTTTAATTAAACATGTTTAATAGATTAATGGAAAAATGAATAGGAAATTACTTTTGTTTACTTCCAGGCAAAACTACTTACTGTTAGTGTTACTCAATAGAATGTGCGTGATGGCCTCCTCGCTATCACCTAATAAGTGCAGGTTTAGTACGAACAAAAATATTAACTATATCCGGTACTAAGTACTGACTATTTAACTCATGCCCCAAACAGGAGACAATGACCAATCACGTTTCAATGAATTTTGTTTTACAACCAATCACAGTTGTGTTTCACCTCGATAATTATCGAATTTTGATTACCAAAATAAAGAAAGCTCCTCCTTTCTAACCCTTAAATTGGCAAAACAGTACATTCTGGTATGTTATTTAAATGAGGTGGACCGCACTGAAAAACAAAATCGTTTATAACCGTTATTATTAAGTATATTGTGTAATTCCGCACACATATCAGTAATTTCTTATCGTTAGCTTTCTTCTGTTTTATTAAAACTATTAGATAAATTAAAACAATTGATGTATCCATTTGGATACATTGCGAATTTAAGGGTTAATATTCTGAACAGGTCAGAGCATTATTTTGCAGTGACTGACTCTCTAACAAACGCATTGAATGTAACAAATAATGAAAAAATTCCTTCGACCTAAACATTTGATAATTGTGTGTTCAATAATTGAGTTTTTAAATACTGATTTTACTGAGTTGTTTCCGAAATAAATGAATATATATATATATATATATATATATATATATTGGTTATAATATAGGACAGTTTGGTGTATTTCATTTTTTCTCCACTAGGGTGCATTATTACAATATTGCGATCATATTTGGCAATAAATAGTATGATCAAGTTGCAGTGATGAAAAAATTAAACATAACCAAACATTTCCCATCTGTTTTCAAACATCGCCGTTTACATTAATATATAAATATTTTTAAATAACTATATTTAAATAATAATTTGTCAGTCAACAGCTTAATTTTATTCCTTAAATAGTCCTAACAAATGCCACTCTTGATTTTCAAATCCTGTAGATAAATTGGAAATCACTCGTGGCATTACTTATGAAAATGTTATTCTGTCATATCAATTAGTAATGCAAACTCTGTACTCGTGTCTGGTGTATTGCGAAATAGGGGATGAGATGAGATAAAGTCCCTATTTATTATAGAAAGACTGTGATATACACAGATGCTGGTTGACCAATCCTGTCGCAATACCACAGGAGTAGGTCTACATGAAATTAAATTAAACGAAATGAAAGATAGATGGAGAATCAACATTATTAAAATGCATGCTAAAATTCCGTTGAGGTAGGCCTATTATTATAAAATTAAAAATTATAATGTAAAATTATAAAATAGTTACCCAAAAGGTCCATCTCCTCAACTTAAAAATTATTGATTACTATTCAATCAGGGGTCAACTGATATGAAGCCACATCCTGTTACTTCTGCTGATGTTGAGACTAGTCACGAAAGCGCTACAATCAATAATTTTTAAGTCGAGGAGACGGACCTTTTGGGTAACTATTTTATAATTTTACATTATCATTTTTTAATTTTAGAAATGGAGAAGTAGTGAAATAAAGTTTGGGCAGAGTTAATGAAAACCTACCTTGGCTCCGATTCATCTAAGTACATGGATTGATGTAGAACCTAACTCGGGACTCAGAGGGGGAGGACAGGTGACAAACCACTTGCCCTTAGAAGTTACCTTAACGTACGATTTTTTTACCAACGCCACCAGGGTTTCTTTAAGGCATTTTTGGTATTCTCTCCTGGAATGGTACTTCTTAATTTGGGGCGCCTGGGAAGCGCAGTTACTTTTCCCCGATGATATAGTAGATGGTGAATGATGAAGCACCAGAGTCTTCAACCTAAACTTAGTCTACACCAGATCATGGGAGACTACTGGAATAATTCATTTTAGGAAAAAAAAAGACCCTTGTAGTCTGACCGGGAATCGAACCTGGGACCCATGGCCTGTAGTCAGAATCTCTAACCATTAACTCACGAGGCTGATCGTAACCTACGATTAGAATTAATACTCATTGATTAAATAAAAATAAAACGTACTTTTATTTGATTTTCATATTTATTATATACGAGTAATTCAGTGACAGCTGTTTCGGTACACTGTACCTTCTTCAGACATGTTAACAAATTATGAATTGTGTTCCAACTGATCTAAGCAACAATACAACAATATTTATTTAATTTTTTTAATTTAACAAGGGGGATTCATTCAAATCAAGTTGAGAATTTAACAGTTTGTTACTACTTTTCAATTTATTAATTTCTACAGCCTCCAAAAGATATAATGTCTTACCCTTATCACAAACATGTAAAATTTCAAAATTTGGTTCGATACAATGATTATATTGGAATAGGTGGTTAGCATATTTTGAATATTCTGAATTTCTGTTATATGCTCTCATGTGTTCCTTTTTCCGAGAGATAAATTTTGTCCTATATAGACATTGTCACATGTGCCACACTTCAATTTATATACACCTGATAATTTTTATTTTTTTATTTTGGTTTTATTGTTTTTATTATATTTTGTAAAGTTTTACTAGTTTTAAATGCCACATTAATGTTCAAGTTTTTAAAGTGTTTACATATTTTATTTGCATGTGGGCCTATGTATGACATTACGACATATTTCTTTATGTTTTCTTTGGGTAAAGGAAAAACTTTGTTCATAGCTTTTTTGTAATGAACTTTCTTAATTAAATATTCTATAATTTTAGGGTCATAGTTATTATTAATAGCTAATTGTTTAATAATATTCAATTCATTATTATATTCCAAGGGCGAAAGAGGGATATTTAAAAGTCTATGAATGTAACTATTAAAGGCTGTCATCTTATGAGTATATGGGTGAAGAGAAGAACTGTGGGTAGTGGTATCAGTATGAGATGGTTTGTGAAAGATACCAAACTCAAACTTATCCTAACAAAAATAAGTAAATGATTAGCGTATAAAACAAGGTTTGTGGAAGAGTAGGCAATACTGCTGCAGCGGAAATGAGGAACTAAGCGGTCATTCACGAGATTTCAGGAGAATGTAAGACAAGTTGAGTGGGTGTATTTGTTATATCCGATATTTCCGACGCTTCATATGATTTGACACTATACTAGAATATCTTATAGGTAGGTTAGGCAATCAGCCTGACTATTGGTGATTAACTAACTCTATCGAATCCGTAGGTTCATGGCCGCGCGGACATTAGCTCTCCATACATCCCTATCCTGAACCAATGGCTTCCAATCATCCCCCGTACAATCTACTTCCCTCAAATCATGAATAATGTTATTCTCTCACCTCATTCTTGATCTACCAACTGGGCGCTTTCCCTCTGATATTGGTGATGTCTATACAAAGATTTTACTGCTATTACTAAATTGATGAATCAGTATGCCTATGTAAACCTACATATATGTATCTATGTACGTACGTATCTATGTATACCCTATACGTCTATCATAGAGTCATGGATGCTCACCTAGCGGGAATTTCTTGACCAAGCTAATTTAGTTATGCTTATTTCCTTACAGATGTTTGTGAGTGGATGACATATTGTCAGCACATTGCCTTAATTAGACATTTAGTACGTAGATATTACTTGGATGGGGAAGGTCGGTTCAATTTTGCACAGAAGCACTAATTTAGGCTTGAGATTATTTTAAGAGCCCGAAAAAATGAACATATAAGCTTATATATATATATATATATATATATATATATATATCCACCGCTGTGGTCTCGAGGTAGCGCGCTGCCTTGTCACGCAGCGGGCCCGGGTTCGATCCCCGGTCGGGGCATTTTTCTGGGTGAGGTTTTAATCGGGGTTTTTCCTCACCTGTAAGACAAATGTCAGGAAAACTTTAAGGCCCAAACGGTCCCCGAAATCATATGGCCATCATCATCCTTATCATCATCACCATCCTTCACCGGTGTGGAAAGCAATGGGAAGCTACCACACCTACAATTCCCTAGTAAAGCTGCAAGCATAGCATGAACATGCTATGATTGCAGTGAAGGACCTGCCTTCGGGCAGAATTACTATGGGTGGATATAGGCTATATATATTAATTTCAGTAGTTTAACTTCTCTCTTTGTAGGTACTTTCACATGTCTAACACCTTATGGCCTTACTGGGACACCACCAGTCAGAAAATAATTAGTAAACTTTGAATCAGACACTTAATTTTTTAACTACACAAGTACATGGATGGTCTCGCCGAATGAATGATCAGTTCAATTCTAGGCTCAACCCCGAGATAACACGAACATTTAAGACTACACATTTCACTCATATAGGCTATTTATACTAAACAAGACGAATATGATAGGTTGATTATGATGGCTAAATATTGTTTGGAGATTACTTGGGCCTTAACGTTTTCCAACGTTTGTCTCACAGGTAAGGAAAACCCCCCAAATAACCTCACCCAGAAAAGTTATCTCGACCAGCGATTGAATCCGGGCTGCTGTGATCGCAGGCAATGACGTTACACAGAGTCCATAGCGGTGGTTACTCGTTAGAATTGTTTATTTCTTATTTCAGGATTGTTTCTGTTATTTATACAGGTATCCTCAACCAAAATATACAATTTTTTTCTTCCACACTTCCCGGTCATGCGTGTCTGCTTCTGCCGTATTTCTCTTCTTCATGTTGTCTTGAATTCCCTTTATCCACGTTGGCTTTGGTCTACCACGTTTCCCATTTCCAGGAGGTATCCATTTCAATATTTCTTTGTTTGTTTCTCATTATATGTCCATACCATCTTAGTTGGATTTCTTTAATCTCTTGTACAATGTACTTGTACACTCGTTAGAATCAAATAATAAAATTGTACTACCAAACTTAATAAGTCAATACAATAGGAATTGTAATTAACCAGACCTGTTATAACACTATCACAATATTTAATCAATATTGACCACTTGTAACTTTAAATAACAATACGACTTTAATTCATCACTTTAATCTGCAAATAGAAACAACATTATACATCCAAATTAATTAGGCTCCTTGGAGCAAGTGGTTAAATATGCGACTTCCATCTCTGGCTCCCCAGTTTGAGTCTCTGTCAGCCTTTGTGGGGTTCATGGTAGTCGAACCGCAGCCAGAGCAAGTTTTCCTCGAATATTCTCAAGTTTTTCTCTTAAAAAACTTCCCGAGTTTGAGTCTCGGTCAGTCCTTGTGGGTCATGGTAGATGAATCGCAGCCAGGGTAAGATTTCCTCGAATATTCTCCTGTTTTCCTCTGTAAAAACTTCCCGAATTTGAGTCTCGGTCAGTCCTTGTGGGGTTCATGGTAGACGAATGCAGCCAGGGCAAGTTTTTCTCCAATATTCTCCAGTTATCCTCTGTAAACATTTCATTCCACAATTGTCTCCATTCTTATGCCATTCATTTCGTTCCATTTGTTTTAAAGTACACCTATAAGGAGGTGACACGCATGTTCAACCGGCAGCTTTGCTTATCAGATACCTTCCATAACAGAAGCTTCAGCTCATCTCATCCTTTGACCTGCCATTATCCCAGAAGTTTTTATAGGTATTTCAATAGTCCTAAATGAAACTTTAATAATATATAGTAACAGAATTATTAATAATAAATCTTTAGGTCTTACTCCATTATTGTTACTAATAATTATTATTGGCGCTGCCTTGCCACGCAGAGGGCCCGGGTTCGATCCCGGTCGGGACAAGCTTCCTGGGTGAGGCTTTTTTCGGGATTTTTCCTCACCTGTAAGACAAATGTCAGCTAGCTTTAAGGCCCAGCAGGTCTCCGAACATCATCTGGCCATTATCACTATCATCATCATTATGATCTTTCACCGGTGTGGAAACAACGGGAAGCTAAAACTCCAAAAAAAATCCAAGCACGATAGGCCTGAAGGCTCTTGGCCTACAGCCGGCTGCTGGCCTCACATCCACATGTGTTAATCATAGAGGTAGACGATCATCTAGTTAGTGTAGGGGTAATATATTTTTAATATATCATATTATAATGTGTGTATATCGCAAATATTTGTATTCCAATTAGTGGATAAGCTCTCTATCTGCCCTAAGCATGAAAAAGGACTTCTTCTTCTTCCTCCTTTCCAGGATTAGGTCAATGTGACCTGTTCCGGTCTCGAGTCCATCGTTTCCTTGGCCGTGAGTCCATCGTTTCCTTGGCCGTCCCAAAGATCTTTCCCCATGTGGTTAGTAGGTGTTGACCTTTTTGGGTAATCTTGTATTGACCATTCTGTCTAAATGTTCTTTCCATTGGTATTTGTGCTCTTCTAGTTTATCAACTATTGAAAATATCATAAAAAGGACATCATTAAAAGGACATAATTGAAATATATAATATATAACGCTAGGCCCTAATGTTGTTCAGCATTTAAAATATGTTTCCTTTGTGCGTGTGAAGTAAAGCTATAGCCTAGTAATACAAATGCGTCGTTTGACTATGTATACATCAAACAACACTTGGAATGAGGTTTACCTTTAACAAGTAGTGCAAAAACGTGAAGTACGTGTACTTCCGGAAAATGTAGGCCTATCTTCTGTACACACCATTGTAACAAGAACATTGTAACGCATAACGTTATCGTAAATGTGATGTCAATTAATATGCATGATGTAACCTCACCTGACTGAGCTGGTATAATTACACACCCCGTGTATTCTTGTCATGTCTCTACAAACTTACTACATATTGTATTATTATGGACTAATATTTTAACGTTTTAACTTTTTTTCGAAAACGTCAGTGATTTACAGAAGTGTGTAGAAATTCATTACATCTCCATTACAGGAAGTCAGTGACGTAACTGCAAAAATTGTCATTTTTTAATTAAATACAACACTGGATTAAGAAATGTTACATGCTTCCACTGAAGAAACGACGGAAGTGAAGTACCATTATTTCCTCTAGATGGCAGTTGTATCATTAAAGTTGCACATGAGACGTCAGTCTCTCTCAACAAAACAAAATGCCTTTAAAATATTGAAGGCCTTTCAGAACTTGTGTCCTCTTCAGCAAGTACTAATTGTTTTCAATGATCATTTCGATGGTTCAGGTCGTTGGGTATGTTCTCATTAAGTAGATTTGTCGCTTCTTTCAAGATTTCGATCTCTTCCAGGATGCTTATTTTGTGGTTATTACGCTCTATGTACTACATCTTAAAAAAAGCTAAAAACGAAAACCTACTTAAAGAAAACACAACGACCTGAACTCTTTGTACTTGTTCAAATTGCTCATTGAATAATATTATTACCTGATCAGCCGCTGAAGATGGAACAAGAAGTTCTGAAATCCCTTCAATATTTTAATGGGATCTTATTTCGTTGAGGACGATTGACATCTCAGGAACAAATTTTACTCTTTTAACATGAAACGTGATTGGTCATTGACTGCTATTTGGGACACACAGGCAAGGAATTATGGATGTTATTATTATTTAAGTCCACCGCTGTGGTCTCGAGCGGGCCCGGATTCGATCCCCGGTCGGGGCAGTTTTTCTGGGTGAGGTTTTTATCGGGGTTTTTTCTCACCTGTAAGACAAATGTCAGGAAACTTTAAAGCCCAAACGGTCCCCGAAATCATATGGCCATCATCATCATTATCATCGTCATCCTTCACCGGTGTGGAAAGCAATGGGAAGCTACCACACTACCACACCTACAATTCCCTAGTAAAGCTGCAAGCATAGCATGAAAATGCTATGATTGCAGTGAAGGACCTGCCCTCGGGCAGAATTACTATGGATGATTATTTAATATCCGAATTTTAAAACCCTATTTCACCTAAGGTGCATTATAGTTGTACTATAAATTTTCTAGATTTCAATAAAAAAGTGACTCACCTGGTTTTTTCCCTGTACAATCAAATGTAGTAATGGAGTAAAAATAACGTGGAATGAACGATATGTGATCTGAAGACAATAAACAACATTTATTTTGTTGATTAGACCTATTTAATTATAGACCTATCACTATTTATGCCAGATAAGAATACAGCGATGAATTGTGAAACAGAATAAATGTATTTATGCCACATCATACTAAATCCGGTTTTTTAAAATCTGTTGTTCTGTGTACAGTAAAGTTTTTAACTGCATTTAGGGTCGGTTTCACCAACAGAGGTAACTGTATGACGCCAGTTTAAGCCATGTATTACATATGGGGAAAACTGGCGTAATACAATTACCTCTGTTGGTGAAACTGACCCTTAGAGAGTAAGAATTGAAAATACTTTTCATCATCAACAACAAGGATTAAGCCCAAAGGCTGTTCCGATCTCATTGCAGGTCGAATTGGTCCTTCCATCTCTTCAATAAAAATACTTTTAAATCATATTATTAATTAATATGTTAAGGGTTATATTTTTTAGAACCAAAGAATCACTTATCACTTCACTGGTGAAGCCTCCAATCAGTTGCAGTAAAACAGATGAACTGTCAATCCGAGTTTGTGTCACGTGTGTTGTACATAAAAACACGATCCTGAAGGTCGAGGTCGCATTGTGTTGATGTGATTACTGATTACTTCATAACGCTTTATTTCAAGGACATTTTAACCACTTTCAGAACTTTCCACGGAGTTCCTGCTTTTTTGTTTCTCTCTTTTTTAAAAAACTTACTTTGGCTACTTTTGCATAGGCCTATCTATAATTTTAAGAAAACTTCTAAAATCCTGGTTCAATGGAAGAAAAGATCTCATGGCCTTAACTCTGCCAGAATAAATAAAACATTATTATTATTATTATTATTATTATTATTATTATTATTATTATTATTATTATTACCATCATCATCATTTATAGAATGATCAGCTCCATGCACATATTTTCAGTTCTCAAATTTTAGAGATGTCAAAAAAATACCAACTGCAATATTTTAATATAATTCTTATTTATAGTTATTTCAAAAATCTAATGTTAGCCTAAATCGCATCTAAAACTGAACGCTGTGCATTTAAATGTTATTCATCACCACCCTCATGGGCTAATGGCCAGCGTTACTGACTACTGTTTGTGAGACCCCGGATTCGATTCTCGGTCAGATCATAGTATTTTTTTATCTTAAAGATAATTATTCCTGTGATTACCCTGGTCTGGAATTTAGGTTAAGTTTAGATTAAGAACTCTCCTGGCGCTTAATTATCATTTATCACCCATCATACACTCTAATTTAACCCAGGAAGTTACTACAGACCTTATGGGCTATGCCAGTGTCTCCCTACCTACAGAGGGTAGATGTTGCCAAACTCATAATAACAGTATTTGTTTGTTAAGGAGGGGTGGAGCGGCTAGGTTAACAGTACTTTTTTCCAAATATATGTACTATACATTTAAAAAACATAGTTTTTATTTTACGGCATGCAAACTAGTTTTATAGTAAATATGAAAGTCGACACTTTCACACAGGGTAGTACAGATCCGCAAGAGCTCAGTGACAAGTGGTACCTGTTTTTTTTTCTTTAAGAGGGGGTGGCTTGGACGGCTACAACTTACAACTATGTACCTGCTGTGTTATATATAAGAATTTCTCTCAAGAAAATACTGTTAAAATGGCAACCCAGTTCCCTATTCCAAACACACGGTAACTTTCTGGGTTGAATCTGAGTGTCTCGTCGAGGTAACGTAACTCCGCCTTCCAGGTGCTCCAACCTATGAAATTGATTACAATTCCGCCAATGCCAGGGGGGAAAGTCAGAAATTACATAAAAGACAACCTAGTGGCATTAGTAAAAAATGTATTCATTGTTTTTGTTTTTTTGTACAATTTAATGTCCGGGGCCTATTAAATGATAATTATGATGAAATTGATCATTATGTTGAATTTAGAACTCAGAGTTTACTTTTTTCGGCTGAGCAAAAATAAGGAAGAAATCTCAGTGAGGTAGGGCGGCCTCAGGATATGAACTCAGGATTATACAGATCATGTATGTCGACTCGCTCAGTTGAAGTAGCCAAATGCTGTATTTAGTTAATGACAGCATAAAGTGATTACAAAGTCAGTAAAAATATGACTTAGTTAAATATTTGCATGGCGCGACATGCCTATAAGGCCCTTGATCTACCACCCGGCTCCTGGCCTCACATCCAAATGTGTTAATCACAGAAGTGGTGATCATCCAGCTTAGCGGTGACATGAGTCATCCTGTCGTTATAGACGATTTTCTCAACCTGTTTTTAATGTGTAGGGTAATCACAAATAGGAATGAGAAGCACAAAGAAATTAAACATAGACTCAATTCTGGAAATGCGTGCTATTATGCATTACAGAGACTCTTGATGTCCCAACTCCTTTCAAAAAACGTTAAACTGAACACATATAAAACTGTTATTCTACCAGTTACATTATATGGACACGTAACATGGACTCTTACTTTAAGGGAGAAAAGAAGATTACGAGTATTTGAGAATAAAGTTCTTAGGAAAATTCTTGGACCAAAGAGAGATGAACAGACAGGTGAATGGAGAATAGTGCAAGATCTTTACGGGAAGATAAGAACAGCTAAGTCTCGTAGACTTCGATGGGCAGGACACGTGGCACGAATGGGGAATGAAACATGTACAAGGAAGGTTCTTGTAGGAAAACCAGTTATTAGACCAAGAATGAGGCGGGAGAATAATATTGACTATGATTTTTAGAGAAGTAGATTATACAGAGAATGATGAGAAAACATTAGCTCAGGATAGAGATGTATGGAGAGCTTTTGTCTGCGCGGCCATGAACCTACGGGTTCGATAGTGCCAGTGAGTTAGTTAGTTAGAGACTTTTTTTTTCAAATTTGTAAAGAGAATGCCCTCAGATGTTTATGGTTAAAATATTGTATTTTATATGAACATGGATATATAAACAATTAAGCGTTATTAATATATTAATTTGTAGGATGTTAAGGCTCCCATTTTTCTAGACAATCTACACTTGATGTCAGCCGGCTTGTCAAAGCCCGACGTCACAACCGACTTTACCCCCAGAGTAGTCATTTCGACCCCTGTGTCATGATGTTGCAAGACTTGTCGGTTTAAAAATCCTGACCCGATTGGGACTCGAATCCTCGACCTTTCGGCTTGTAGCGTGCATTTAAATATGCATTTTAAGGAATTATTAAATCCAAGGATCCACACAGCCACACAGCAGTGATAATTCAATTTAATTCGTTCATTCTGAACTTAAAAAAAGGAAGTATTTAACACTCAACATTCAATGTATGTATGGACCGAAGAAATGTCTACCGCGGTACATACAATAATTGTCTATTTATGTATGTATCCAAAGGAATTTTGTACAGACACACACACACATTATATATCCATCCATAGTAATTCTGCCCGAGGCAGGTCTTTCACTGCAATCATAGCATTTTCATGATATGCTTTGCAGCTTTACCAGGGAATTATAGGCGTGGTAGCCTCCCGTTGCTTTCCACACCGGTGAAGGATAGTGATGATAATGATAAGGATGATGATGATGATGACCGGATGATTTTCGGGGACCGTTGGGCCCTAAGCTTCCTGACATTTGTCTTACAGGTGAGGAAAAACCCGAAAAAAACCTCACCCAGGAACCTGTCCCGACCGAGAATCGAACCTGGGCCCACTGCGTGACAAGGCAGCACTCTACCTCGAGACCACAGCGGTGAACACATTATATACAGTATAATCAAACATTTTTTTTTGTCTAATGCCACCAGGTTGTCTTTTATGATATTTCTGGTTTTCTTCTCCCCTGGCATTGGCGGATACCCCGATGATATATGATAGATGATAAATGATAATGAAGCGCCAGGAGAGTTCTTAATCTAAACTTAACCTAAATTCCAGACCACGTGCAACCACAGCAATAATTCCCATTAAGGAAAAATCCCTATGGTTTGAACGGGAATCGAACACTGGACCCCATGAACTGTAATCAGAAACGCTGACCAATAGCCCACGAGGCTGGTCGATGAAACGATTATTGCATTACCGCAATAGAAATTTCTTGTTGAATCCACCAATATGCTTTAGATATTGAAAGTTGCAAAAATATAATATATATATATATATATATATATATAGTCTACCGCTGTGGTCTCGAGGTAACGTGCTGCCTTGTCGGGTTCGATTTCCGGTCGGGACAGGCTCCTGGGGAGGTTTTCTCAGGTTTTTTCCTCACCTGTAAGACAAATGTTAGGAAATTTAGGGCCCAACGGTCCCCGAAAATCATCCGGCCATCAACATCATCCTTCACCGATGTGGAAAGCAACGGGAAACTACCACACCTATAATTCCCTAGTAAAGCTGCAAAGCATAGCATTGCAAATGCTATGATTATAGTGAAAGACCTATCTTCGGGCAGAATTACTATATACATATACATATAATGTATTTTTTATTTATCCGTCCATACATATATCAACTTATTTTCTCGCTTATTTGCATCTTATTGTCTTTCTCCATCATTAAGCTAAAATAAGTAAAATAAAGAAACCTGAAGTTATGCATCGAGTGCAAAAAATCTGTAATCCAATGATATAATTTGAGGATTTATTCCGAGGAATAGTGTAAACTTCCTTCTTGTCACATTTTCCATCCGGATCTGGTTATTAATCCGACACTTTCTCTATTGTAAAAACAAACCGAACTGTGGATTTCTTACTTCCACATACCTTACCAGTGATTCCGTGAGCTGTGGAAGCATAAAATCCGTGTCTTCTCTCTCTCTCCACGTTGCGACATCCTAGAAGGTCCTTGTCCTCACAACCACATGTGATAATCACATAGGTATATGGCCATACGTCCATTATAGGGAAGAAGTGGTCAGCATGTCGGTCCCCAGCCGTTACAGCTGGTTTACCGTGTTTTCTAGCTGTTTAGAAAACGTGTGGATGGCAAATTCCAAATTTCACTTCATCATTCAGCATTTAATTTCATTTGGGACGCCTGAATATTTGGTATCAAGTATCGTCATGTGTACCAGTAGGTTATGTACCTATGTCTATTGTTGTTTGTATTTGCCTGTCTTCTGCAAGCGTAACTAATATTAGGCCCTAAATCTATTTATTAATGACGAAATTTATTATGACTATTTAACTCATGCCACAAATGCTAGTCAATGACCAATCACGTTTCAATGAATGTTGTTTTACAACCAACGACAGTCGTGTTTCACCTCGCTCTTTATCGATTTATCTTTATCAGCTCCCGCTTTTCTGATAAAGAAAGCTCCTCCTTTTTAATGTTCTGAACAGGTCAAAGCATTATTTTTCTCCAACAAATACATTGAATATAGCAAATAATGAAAAGATTCCTTGATTTTACCGAGTTGTTTACTAAAAAAATAAATGGATAACCCGTAACGTTGATTATGATATAGGCCTATAGTTTGATGTGTTTCATTATTTCTCCACTTGGGTGCACTCTTACAATATTGTGATCTTATTTGGCAATAAATAATATGATCAAGCAGCAGTGAATGAACATAACCTCACATTTCTGATTTGTTTTCAAACATCGCCGTTTACATTAAATAAATAAATATTTTAAAATAACTATAGTTAAACAATGATTTGTGAGTAAACAGTTTAATTTTATTCGTTAAATAGTCCTAACAAATGCCACTCTTGATTTCCAAATTCTCTAGATAAATTCACTCCTCACTTCGTAAGTCGTGAATTTATCGATAATTTGGAAATCACTCGTGGCATTACTTATGATAATGATATTCCAACTCAGATATTCACCTTGACAACTGAAAATAAACTATACTCAGAACTTCAGTCAGGTTTGTCTTCACCGGGATTTGAACTCGACGTCTTCTGACTCGGTCCCGGGAATATAGCTACCATGATACTCCATGGATTCTAGGTTCCGATAACCGAAAAGCAGAACATACCAGAGAAGACATCAAACACTGATAGATCCAAAAATATCGTCAAATCCTTTTAGAACTCTGAAAATGTTGACTTTTTTCAAAACAGTTGCGCTGTATTATAAAGAATGTGGTACAATGTTAAAAATATCCCAGCAATTGGCTCCAAGTGTCATATTTATCGTTATTCTCGTTAGTATAGAATACAAATATGTCTCGTTATTTCATGTAAGCAAGAACAGTTAAGTCTCTTATTACTGCGATGGGCAGGACATGTGGCACGAATGGGGAATGAAATATGTGCATGGAAGCTTCTTGTAGGAAAACCAGAGGAAAAACGTCCAGTTGGTAGACCAAGAATGGGGTGGGAGAATAATATTAACAATGATTTTGGGGAAGTCGATTATACAGGGAATGATTGGAAAACATTAGCTCAGGATAGGGAAGTATGGAGAGCTTATGTCCGCGCGGCCATAAAACTACAGGTTCGATATTGCCAGTAGTTAGTTAGTTATTTCATACAAGCAAAATATTGCTGCTGGGGGGATTGATTAAAAACACAAACGTCAGGTTGTAACGAACTGGGAAAACTATTTCCAATCCAAACATGTGCCTTTTAGATTTTTCAATCACATACTTAGAAAAAAAATGTTTATTGGCATTTATTTTGCATCCATCTGATAATCAGTACTGGCCAGATTTTTACAATATACAGTACCTACGAGTAATAGTAAAGTTAATAGTTTTAAAATAATCGTATTTTATTAGAACATTTCTGGTATTTTTGTTAGGAAAATTATCAAAATCAGTGATTAGCATGTTTGGTTCATCCCAATGTATACCATGCAATTTAATTATCCCTTAAATTGGCAATGTATCTTATAAGATAGATAAATGTATTTAATATTATAAATATAAAAACGAATCTGTTGATATTATTTAAATTGGTGTCAAATTACAGTTATGCTTGATTATTTTTACTGCGGTCTGACACTTATAAATAAGACGGCATCAGAAATTGAGTTATTTCAATCTAACAAAAGAAATATACAGAATGTTACCGAAATGAGTACAGATTTTTCGTGTGGTGGTAGGGAACATCCATACAAGTATTTTAACACAATGGACCTTCGGTCAGAAATGCATTATTGTGGGTCTACAGAATAAAACAGCATTTAAAATTGTTGAACACATGTTGTTTATTTATTAATTCTAAGAAAAACGGAAGGCATTACATGTTATTTTACAGTAATTGTTGGAAATGGCGACCACTGACCTGGATGCACAGTTCCAGAGCTTGTAGCAAGAATCGTGGCAGCAGCTGCGGAAATCAGGGAGCATTCAGATATGATTCTATAAAGTTCATCAGTCCGAGGTGAGACGCGCGAAGATGTGCATCCAGGTCAATGGTCGCCATTTCCAACAATTACTGTAAAATAACATGTAATAACTTCCATTTCTCTTGGAATTAATAAGTAAAAACAATATGTTCAACAATTTTAAATGCTGTTTTATTCTATAGACCCACAACAATGCATTTCCGACCCAAGGTTCATTGTGTTAAAATACTTGTATGGATGTTCCCTTCCACCACACGAAAAATCTGCACTCATTTCAGTAACACCCTGTATATTCTGTAAACCAACAAAATAGGACTATAAATACCACTTGCTGAGAAATTTGCTTAGTTTAAGCAGTTCCTGCGTGACGGATTTGTATATCCTATGGTCGATATTGGCACAAATTAAATAAAAATCAACGAGAACTTATGATATTGGCATCTTATTGTGTATTTTATGGAAAAATACAAAACTAAAATGTTCCATTTCACGTCACCTATGGATTAAAATATAAAGTTATGAAATATTTACTAAAAGTTCCGTCTCCTCAACTTAAAGATTATTTATCTGTAGCGCTTTCGGGTCTAGTCCCATCATCAGCAGGATTCAATACTGGTGTTCCACTGAAAATCTGATAAGAGGGGATTACACGTACTGGGTGCGTTTTCATTTATCAGATGGCCGTTGTTGTTAACTGTCTTCAAAATTTCTATCTCCTCGAGTACGTTTATCTTAGCTGGATTATGTTCTCTGTGCATTATTGTTAGGGTGTTTCAATATCTAACATACGATATCCTTCATGGATAAGGTGCTTTGCATAGCTTGATTTTTCTTCTGCGTGATTAAAATCTCGAAAATATTCTTCAAATCTAATATCAGTGGAACACCACTATTAAATCCTGCTGATGATGGGACTAGTCCAGAAAGCGTTACAGATAAATAACACTGGTCAACATGATTTTTGTCTCATGAGTACCAATAGTTGTACTTATTGCAGTTTTTTTATCGTGTTTTCAAATATGTATTCGAAATTTCTCCATCACCCACAGTTTTTTATTTCAATTTCAATTAATGGTTTTAAATAATTATTTTTTAATAACCATTTTTTCGTCCATTTGTCCATTGTAAAATAAAACGGGGAACACTTTCACCAGAAGATTTCAGCTATGGAAAAGATATATCAAGGTAAATGGAATCCTAATATGCTGACCGATTATTGTTGGGCCATCAAAAGGAATGCTCCACAGGCGAAATATAGCAGAAAATCGTCATTTCTTACTTTCTAGGTGAGTCCGAATGTTCGAATATTGTGTAGTTACGAAAGTAGAAAATATGGAGACACCGATATCATATTTGAATTCAGGAGAAAAAATACTATCAGAATCACATATCTTTCTTTCTGAGACAAAAAAAAAAATCTTTTTTGTTGCTCAGTGTAATCTTTAAGTTGAGGAGACGGACTTTTAGGTAAATATTTCATAATTTTATAGTTTAATTTTGAATAATACCTCAACGGAACTTTATCTTGAATTTTATTAATGTTGCTATGGATTATGTGAAAATCGACCAATTCTCATGGTTGTTATAGAAATGAACGTACAAAATCGTCCGAGAAAACAGTACATTTTCGATAAAAGTTTGCACATTTTTAATGTAATGAATTCTTGTTTAAAGTCTATATAACAATGTGTTCCTTCTACTAAGATATCTGTATTTTCACCTGTTCATAGACAAGTTTCCGAGCACTGCTTTACGAGTGAGATTGTTTATACAAGGTCTAGGTGAAACGCGTCAATGGATAAATGGGAATTCTCGACAGTTCACGTGTAATCAGGTAGCTTGAAGTCTGGGAAACACACTGGTTATTAAATTAATTGGTGACAGCGAGCATGCGCAGTCAGTAAAACAGGAGATACGTCAAGTGAAAACAATTCTGAGAATATAAATTACACAGCGTAACTCAAGACTATTATAGTAACCTCAAAATGTGTCACTTCCTCAGATCCGGTTATTGCTCTTTAACAACTTCAGTTCCCAGAAATTTGGATATTTAATACACAGTGATTCTAAATTGTCCTGATTCTGGACATTGTTAGCAGACGTGGATTTTATTAAGAGAAATTTTACATATACATATAAGGCCTATGTGAAGAAACTCTCCAACTTTCTTAGATACCCTATATGAATAAAAAAAAATGCCTCAGAAAGAAATTGTACACCGCTTATCCAGAGACAATAAAAGTTGTCGTAGTCTGAAAATTTTAAGTTCTAAACTCTCAAATAGTGCAACTAACCTTAACTACTACAAAACTACAACAATATTACCAACATTGTTGTAAGCAGCTGAAACCTGGACTATCTAAAAAAAAAATATATATTAGAAATATATCTTATTACTTTTTAAAATAAAAGTTTACGAAACAATTTTGATGCTGTTATAGAAAATGATCTGATGGAGAATAAGAATTAAGCATGTTGTGCCAAGAGCTGAAAATGGTAGCAATAATGAAGAATGCTTTGTTAAACATTATATCAAGAGAACACAAGACTAATAAAAACAGCTAAGACAAAAAACTAAATTGGAAAGACCAGGCGTATCAACATCCCACAGGGTAAAAAGCCAATTGGAAGAAGCGAACAACGAGAAGTTATGGAGAATCTTTGTTAATTTAAAAACAAAATTGATTTGGAGTAGCCCAAAATTGATTGATTGGCTGATTGTCCCTTTCAACATCAGCAGCAGCTATGGCATTACAGCCTTGACCTTCCTCAACATCTGACTCCATTCTTCTCTGTCCGTAACATTATCTTTCCAATTCTTCAACTTCAACAGATATAGACTATCTTCTTGTACAGTAACCCACCATACTGTATTTTCTTAGGTTTTCCAACAAGTCGCTTGTCCTTCAATGGCCAGCTTGGGAATTTAATTATTGTTGACACCTCTCGTTCTTTATACAAGTCATATAATTCGTCATTATATCTTATTCTCCAGTTTCCTCTGTCAAAGATGGATCCAACTATATTTCTTAATATTTTATTTTCAAATCTGATTGCCCTTTAAGTACCCTTCATTATTGGGAAATCCTAGATACATGCCCAGAGGCAAGCCTCTCTCTAGATTTGTGATTAGCAGAGTGATACTGCACAAGACAAGGGACACTAACCAAACCCAAATTGGAGATTTAAAATCATCAAAGCGGTGGGAATCGAACTCTAGCCCTTGAGTAAGGTACGTACTTTACCAATCACGCCACGACGGTTAATCAAATTTCATTGACTCTCATATGTGACTTTTTCTTGATTTATTTATTGGTAATAAAGGTTACGTACTCTTGATCAGCATTTTAGTCCGTTCTCATTGCAACAAGTAGAAATTTGCTGTTGAAGGTTGTTTAAAAGTCACTATTTATGTAAAACGTGACTGATGACACAACAGTAATTATTTGAGGTATATTAGAAAACATCAGAAGAAAATCTTACAAAGTCAGATAGTTCGAAAATGTGTACACCTTTTAGAATAAAGTACTACTGTTGTACTCTCGACTGAATCCTCATTTTATGTTTCACCACTCATAAAGAAACATATTATTCCTGTTTGATAAACAAAGAAACACTTGTGGGTATTTATTTTCCAAAACAAGTACAGTATATCAGCATATTAAAAAAGTAATAATTTAACTGTAGGCCTCATAATTTTAATAATAATAATAATAACGCTGCGGTAGACATCCTCTGGAGACTGTGATTACCCTCCATGACTCCTCAGAAGATGGCTAAAGAGCGATTTCCAGCATCCAACAATCTTTAGCCTGAATTTAGGAGTTCACAGTTTCCTCAAGATAAACACCGACAACGGAGGTATATTGAGACATTTTGATAATTTTTAATAAGGTACCGATGTCTGGAAATGATGCATTTTCACACTATGAGTAGTTAATTTCTAAAGAGTTCCGTTAGTTGGATTTCAAAACTCAATACTTGACAATACTATCAAAGTCACATTAAGTTTTCAAAATATCCACCTCCCATCTCATTGCAGAGCGTACATCGGCGGTGTAGTGATTGGCGCACACGTTCAAACACGCCTGGCCTCGTTTGGATTATTTTTGCAGCAGTATGGATTCGGGCTATAAGATCCATACGTGACTCTATTGGAGTCTGATAAACAGACTGTTTCATAGTGACATGAAACAGAAAGTAGTCGAGAGGGTTAAGATCAGATTATTTCGGAGGCCATGGGACTGGCACCCCTCTTCCAATCCATCAACCTGGATACCTGGTATCCAAATTCTCCTCACATTGGCATCGAAGTGAGCTGGAACTCCGTCGTATTGCAGGCACATTCCTTTGCGAAACCACGTATCACAGATTCAGTATCTGTGAGTTGTTGTGAAGTAATGAGTCTTCAAATCCTTCGAACTAACACTGATCTTGAGACATAATTAACTAGTCATAGTGTGAAAATGCATCATTTCCGGACATTGGTACCTTATTAAAAATGATGAACATATTTCAATATACTACCTCACCTCCGTTGTCGGCGTTTTTTTTTCAACACCCGGTGTACCGCAGCAGTAGACGAAACGTCGAGTTTTATTGAAATTGCACCATGGTCATTCAGCACGGAAGATATTTTATGAATAAAAACTTTGAAGTTCTACACCTCAAAATATGGTATCTGCTTATGTTCCACCAACCAATTAATTATATAAGAGTAGCCTGAACACTGTTGTGAGATAGAAGAAACACTCCCACAGGTGTAGTTGGCTCAAGAACGTGCTGTAAATAATTGACCATGACATTGCTCTTCCTCACAACCGGTTCTCAAACGGGATAAACGTACCATCTCAATTTTAATATTCTACATCGAGTATCGAATTACTGGCTGCTGTAAGCTTGCTTAATTTGTACACTATTGATTTACTCTTGAGCGCCACACTGTCGCGTAACTATAGTCTGAACTAACGTCTTTCAGAAAAAAAAAATGTATCTTCTAAAATGAAGTGCCGTGGTCCTAATATGCTCACTTTTATATTATTTTATTTAAATAACAATAGTCTACAATACAGGATGTTTCAAAAGTGGCAGTCTAAATGTAGCGACATTAAATAAAAATGAAGGCAAACGAACAGGTATATTATTCGGTTATTCGTTGGGGGGGGGGCTTATTGAATACAAGTTGGCTACTGATTGCAACAAAGGCAGCGGAGAGTTGCTGTACATTATTTATTTATTTATACCTTGTACCATCATATTACTGTGATACTCGATGTCCACGTTCATCATATAGCATATCTATATATTAATACGTGAAGAAAAAACTTTGTACCCCCTTTTAAGCACATTGCGTGCACGGAGGAGTGTGATATTTGGCATAATTAAAGTTCATATAGAGAAGGAGTGCAGAAAAATAAAATTTATGTCCAATATGTGTTACAAATAAATTGAATTAAACAAAATAAAATAAATTGTCTCTAAGGAATTTATATGTATTATTCATTTGCGTGCGTTCATACTGAAAGTGCATTGTTGTAAAAAGAAAATTGTGCAGCAGCAATAAGAATTGACTTACTCTCGCGTATTTATTATTAGTGGTTTAGAAAAGTGAGTACATTTTATTATTTAAATTTAAATAAACCCTGTCTAATCTTAGTTTCAGTAAATCCATTACATTTTTTTTTAAATTTAGATATTCGTACCTACTTCCATTATGCCTCGACATAGAACATAGAGGGGTCGGAGTGAGAGACAAAGAAGAAGGGATATATATTCCCATATATATAATAATAGGCCAAATGCAAATTTAAATAGTATACAAATGTCAAATGAAGCGTAGCCAAGGTATAGCACATATTTCCTATCATTCGTATTTTTTAAAATAAAAAAATAATGCATAATGACGTATTTGTAACAAACTTAAAAATATAATGAATTGTGGTCGAATTTCGACCGCTGGCCGACCACTAGTTAATAATAATGATTTAAAATTGATATGTCAATACTTGATATGTATAAGCGAACAAATAAGGAATATGTACGATAAAATTATTTACATTTTTTACTTCGTGCAGAAAGTATAATGGGATTTTACTTATTGTCCTAACTCTTATAAATTTTGTAACTGTGACCTACTAAACTAACCCTTTGACACTATCAAAATAGAGGCCCATGTTTGCGCGGACATGAACTCTCCATACACCCCTATCCTGAACTAATGTTTTCCAATCATCCCCTGTATAATTCATCTCCCCCAAATCATAGACAATATTATTCTCTCACCTCACTCTTGGCCGACCTACTGGACCCTTTCCTTCTGATATTCCTACAAGGAGTTTACATGCCCCTCTTTTATTCCATACTCGTCCCACATGTTCTCCCCATCGCAGTCTAAGATATTTAACTGTTTAAGAACATATATTTTCCTATAAAGGTCATGTAGTTCATCGTTATGTAGTTTCCTTCATTCACCTGTCTCTTCGTCTCTCTTTGGTCCAACATTTATCCTAAGAACTTTATTATCAAATACTCATAATATTTCCTTCTTCCTTAAAATACGAGTCTGTGTTTCGCATCCATATAACATGAAGAATAACCATTTTATATATTTTTAGTTTAATGTATTTGAGAGAAGTTGAGACAAGAGTCAATGTAATACGTGGTAGCATGCATTTCCAGAATTCATTCTATGTACAATTTCTTTGTGCATCGCTTTTCTGTTTGTAATTACTGTTCTTAAATACGGTATTTGAAATGTTATGAATGAACAAAATATACATTACATTTACCTAATAAGACGTAGGCCTATATATATATATATATATATATATATAGATTTTTAATATTTACACATCTTTCTGTGCCTAAAGTTTTATTTTTCTTCTCCACTCGTCTCTATCCATCCACTCCATGTCCTCCAATCCTCTTGTTCTCATTTCCGTTCTTATTTCTTGCGTCCACGAATTTCGAGGTGTGTATATATAGGCTATATATATATATATATATATATATATATATGTAAATTCCCTAGTAAAGCTGCAAAGCGTAACATGAAAATTCTATGATTGCTGTGAAAGACCTGCCCTCAGGCAGAATTACTATAGAATAGAATATATATGTGTGTGTATGTGTGTGTGTGTGTGCGCGCGCGTGCGTGTGATCCACCTTATACATTATAATGTACTAAAATCAGTTATATTTACAAAATTAATTAAATACCTTCTTAATAATCCATTAATTATCTATTGCTGGCCAGTTACTGCACATAAGTAAACAAACCAGGAGTCGATCTCAAAACTTTAAAGCCGAGACACCAACCTATCCCCCAGATAATCAGTAACAGTTAATTTGCGGAACAATGTATATTGGAGCTTTTGTGGTTGTATATATTTACAGTTGAATATCGTCCTTGGCTTGTGATTAATGAATTAAATAATACATTATCATTGTTTTTTGTTGGAATTAATACTTAGAATCCTCGCAACTGTAATTCCCTACCATAGGAAATTAGGAGCTGTCGGAAGTTAGAAATCTCTCTCTTCATCCTACTATAACCTCTCCCTTTGCTGGTACATTTACGTGTCTCAGGCTATCCGGGCCTTATGGGGACGCGACCTGTCGGGATATGATGTTTCAACTCTTGATCATATACATGCTTGTTTGACCACACAAGGACATGGAGGACATCTCCGGATGTGGAATCAGCTTAATGCCGGGTCAGCTCCGAGAGAACACGAACATTTAAGGCAACTTTACAACTTTACATACATTTTCATACTAAACAGAGCTAATATGATGGGATTATAATGATCAAATGGTGTTCGGGGAGTATTTGGGTCTTAAAGTTTTCAGATATTTGTCTTATGGGTTAGGCAAAACCCCGAATAAAAAAAAATCCAGAAAAATTGTCACGAACAGGATCGAACGCGATTTCACTGCATACGAGGAAATAAGACTATCCAGAGATCACAACAGAAAACATATTACAAAAACATTACAAAAAAATATATAAAATTATGCTTGATTTAATTATGATTTTAATATTACTTCACGTTTAATGGGTGTGCTTTATTTGATGGCTCTTGTTTTATTTTATTATTATTATTATTATTATTATTATTATTATTATTATTATTATTATTATTATTATTATTATTAAAAACTCCATGTGCGACAGGCTTGTGACAGGCACTTGTGACATGTAGTCAGCATGTCGGTTCCCCTAGCCGTTATAGCTGGTTTTCTCAAGCTGGAGTCGCTTCTTATTGTAGCTACCCAAATTCCTCACGATGCTGGATGGGCACCAGTCCCATACTCGCCGAAATTCCATGAGAAAATTTCTGCCTCCACATAACCCACTTATGAAGTTGGGACGCCTAGAAGAGGGAGTTACGTTACCCCGATATGATGGGTGATAAATGATAATGAAGCGCCAGGAGAGTTCTTAACTAAATTCCAGACCATGGGCAACCGCAGGAATGGTACCCTTTAAGGAAAAATGTCTATGGTTTGACCGGGAATCGAACACGGGACCTCATGAACAGTAGTCAGAAACGCTGACCACTAGATAATGAGGCTGCTCGTGTTTTAAAAAGTCATATTCCAAATTGTAAGAATGGCAAGTGAAAATAAATAGAATAAAAATGTTACTGTAAACATGGGTTCGAAAATTACGATTACAATATGTCATTTTATCTTATTGATTGAGGCTCATTTAAATAATAATAATAATAATAATAATAATAATAATAATAATAATAATAATAATAATAATAATAATAATCTTTCTCTTCCTTTCATGTGATAAACCTAGCTGTCTGTTAAGGTCTCAATCCAACGTTTGAAGGGTCTGCCCAATGATCTCTTGCCTGGTGGCTAGTAATTTAAGATTTGACGTGGTATTCTTGTTCTGTTCATTCTTCTTACGTGAGATTTCCAGTTGTTTCTGTATTTTTTCACATATTCCACGATTGATTCTGTTAGTAATTCTTTGAGAATCTCAGAATTCATTTTATGGTCTGTTTTTTGAGTAACCTGCAGTACGTCTCATAAATTTAATTTCTGCCGCAGTTAGTCTTTGTTCATCTACACTGCGAATTGTCCAAGCGGAGATAGAAATAACCTAAAGGCTCGATATTAACTGTATTGACCGAATGTGACCTCTTCACCTGGGCAAAGAGCGGGATTTTTGGCAACATGTTATATAGCACTTTGTAGAGATACAGAGCAACTTAGATTACAATGGCTAACGGAGAGATTTCTCAGGTCGCATCGTGGGAAATTGGCGAGTTCGGATCTCTTACGAACGGCCGAGCGCTAAGTGAAAACGTGCAGATTTTTTTGGCCTCTGTAAGAAAATTGAACCTCAGTTGAAGAATTATATATTTTATCAATAACGATAACTTCAATATGGTATTTGTTTCCGGTCTTGAATTATATTACGTTTTAAGTTGTCTTGTTGAAAAGTATAATAATGTATTTACTGTGGGGGGGAGTTCTTTCTTTAAGTTTGTTTCATAGGCCAAATTATTCTTTTCTTGTAAGCCCATGTTTCCCTTAACAGAGATTTAGGCGCTCTCCCCCTACAGGAAAAAATTTGAACCATACTAATTTAGTTACACTTGTTTTCATATAGATATCATTTGAGTGGTCCCTGGTCAGCGTTCCGCCTCATACTGACATCTAGGAAACCAAGGTAGTACTAGGACAAGAAAATTCGGTAAATTTTACTTAGAGGCCTTTCATTCAGGCTTAAGGATCCTGAAAATATTCAGACTCGGGACCCACGCGTCACGACAAGTCCCTCCCGGAGGACTTGCTCCTTGGATTTTTCCATCCTAAAAAAATCCATCGATCCCGGCCGGGTTTGAACCCGCGACCCTCGGGACCAGAGGCAAGGAGCATAATCACTAGTCCACCGCGGCCGATTAGGCCAAATTATAATTGTACAAATGTTGCAGTTTCGCTACAATAAGAGATGTATAGATAGATTCATGGATGTGTGAGAGAGAGGAAGAGACATGTTTTTTATATATGTGTACAGCTCGAGTCCAAGCTCTGTGTGTTTGCGGGGGGAAGTGTGGGGAGTGGGAGGAGGTACACTATGCTTCTCATAGTACTAACAGCTGAGACAGCAAATTCCTTTCAGACACACGGAGCTGGGTCCCGAGCAGTAGATGTGTGTGGTTGTGTAATATAGACTTATTTTATTTATTTACATAAATGATGCAAATAGGCTAGTTCATACTGATAATGTAAATTTATGTATTTTTTTTTTAATTTGGAGCCCAGATGCTTCTTTTCTATGTAATAGACTTCTTATATATATATATATATATATATATATATATAATATATATATCCATCCATCCATAGTAATTCTGCCCGAGAGCAGGTTTTTCACTGCAATCATAGCATTTTTATGCTATACTTTGCAGCTTTACTAGGGGATTATAGCTGTGGTAGCTTCCCTTGCTTTCCACATCGGTTATGGGTAATGATGATAAAGATAAGGATGATAATGATGGCCGG
Source organism: Diploptera punctata (assembly GCA_030220185.1). Lineage (NCBI taxonomy): Eukaryota > Metazoa > Arthropoda > Insecta > Blattodea > Blaberidae > Diploptera > Diploptera punctata. The sequence continues at coordinate 13,200 of JASPKZ010005229.1, read as the reverse complement.
ATGATTTTCGGGGACCGTTGGACACTAAACTTCCTGACATTTCGCCTCACAGGTGAGGAAAAAAACCCCGAAAAAAAACCTCACCCAGGAGCCTGTTCCGACCGGGAATCGAACGCGGGCTCGCTGCGTGACAAGGCAGCACGCTACACGCTACCTCGAGACCACAGCGGTGGACATAATAACCTGTTCTTTTTCTTTCAATGATCTGTTCTAAAGTCGTGTATATAGTGATAACCTAATTAAGATGTGATTAGAATTTTTACCAATGACGATATGATGCTAAAATACATTTATGCTAAAACAATTTAATCAAAAAAGTAATTAAATGACATATAGGTCTGCTTCGTTACGTATAGTTTCTTTCATTTCAAATATGGGGATAAGATATCTAGAATAAAATCCGGAGTTAGGTCAATCTGTGTATGTGTGTGTGCTTTTTTTTTTTTTTTTTACTTCTCTCAGTTTTTAGTTATAAAACTGACTTGAATTTCCATTGCCACAGCCATTTAATCATCATAGTAAGTATTTCATAATTCAATAAAGATGTAAAACTTAAAAACTATAAAAAAATGCACACATAGAGCCTAGTGGTTTAGTCCACTAGGAAAACCCTTAACGCGATAAGAAGTAAGAATGTATAGATGCAATTTTAGACGAACATTGAACAGGTTTACTTTTAAATGAAAACCAGTTTTAAAATTTAAAATAATACTTTCAAGTTGAATTAAAATTGGTTCTCAGTTTGAAAACAATTTTGATAACCTTATCAACTATCAATTTGTTCTGTATAAAATCAAATAATGTTAATTAAAATATTGAAGGAATAATAAAATAGTTGTGAGAAAGACGTTCCATTGTCTCGAAATACAAAAAAAAAGTTAATTTTTCATTCGGAAATTGCACAAAGTATAGCCTACTTAAGATAATGGAGCACGGAATCAAATAGGTGTCCTAAAATGTATTTATACACATACAATTAAAATGTATTGTGATTTACTGCACGTTTGTTTTACCACAATTGATGGACATCATTATATCTTTACTACTTTAATGTAGATTATAAATATAATCAAATCTGAGAATGGAGATCTAATTTTTATTACAGAGCATATTTCTGGAATTCTTATGGCATAAATACTTATTATATTTTAATTATTCCTCTCAGTATATTTACGCTATGACCTATTTTATACATTGTGAATTAGCCAAATTCCATCTTAGGATTGGGATAAAAGAACTTAGAAATTTTGTGTGTTGTTAATTGAATCGAGACATGCTGCCTGAATGACATACTATAGTCAAGTTTTAAAATATACTACATCCGAAACGATGCGACGTACGCAAGTTAAGCGAAATATTACGAAAGTTTTTATAATGTGAGAAGTTTAGAACGGTTGCCAAGGGATTTCCAAACAAGATCTTGAGCTTTTCTTTGCATCCAAATGAAGGACGAACTTCGCAAATTATCTTGGTGTGGAAAGTTACATGGTCCCTCGGGTTTAAGCTCTTCGTAAACTTTTTTCTTTATAATTACATCAGCAGTCTGTCCTACCTTGTCTGTAATTTGGATACCGTGTCTCAGAAGGAGAACATTGCAATGTCATCATGTCATTCACCTTGTCTATATATATATAAACAGGGGACGGAAATTAACTTTTCCTAAAACTTTCAAAATGGTTGATAGGAATGGTGTTATACATGGTCCCCCCCCCTATTTATTACATAATTTTATGTTGGGGTGTCAAACATTACATTATTTTCTCGCCTGCTGATTCATAAAATACAATAAAGAATAGAATGGCATACTATTTTTCAGGGAATTTTCATTTTGAACGATTCGTGTGTCTGGTTCCAGCGTGTACGGGTAGAAACCGGACCGGGGTCGATGGATTTTTCACCGCGTAAAAATACTGAATAAGGGTTCCTTCAGAAGGGAACTAAAACCGTGGGTCCTGTGTCGTCGATTTAGACACGTAAAAGAACCTAAAGCGTAAAGAAAGAGGCCTATGTGTAAAATTGCCAGCTCTTTCATCTCATATTTTAATTATCTTAGTTGTTTTGAATAAAATAACAAATAGCTCGAATCATGTGATATTTCTAAAACATGACTTCATCCAAGCATTTCTCTACAAATAATAAATTACACTTCCTACAAAATCTATACAGTAAAGTGTCTTAGAAAGTAATATTAGATACTAATGATATTTATTCATAACAAATATATAGGCCTATGCAATATAATTAAAAAAAAAGGAACATTTCAAATGTTTATTGTTGATGTCTTAATCAGAAGCTCTACTGTGAATAAAGTGGCGATCTGTGATATGTTTTGGGAACTTTCTGGTGTCTAGTTTAGACTTGGTGGTAGGTATGGTAAGGAACGGTATTTACAGTGAGTACACTCAATCATGTCTGACACATCTGGGTTATATTAAATTACTTTGTAATAAGTTACTGGAGATCATACGTTCCTTATACCAAAAGACTCACACACGATCCCTAAAGAGCCTGTGATTTTCTTTCAATAGTCCTATAGGATACCATCTTAACTATATATTTAACATTACCATTAATTGGACGTCAAAATAGGAAGAAAATTATTTAATAATAGACTTACAGTATTGTAAAATACGTATGAAGAGTTTGTATTGAACATAGATAAAAACAGTTACAAAACAGAATGAGTGCATACTTTAACTATAGGGTGAGGAATAAATACCTGATGGTTTTAAAAATAATATTAACAGCATGAGTTATGTTTCAGTCATGTTGAAATATAGACTATAACATTTCATGGAGTGTGATATGACATGGTTCAGTAGTGGCTTGTTAACATATCATTTAAGATAAAAAAAAACTTCATATGACGTCAAAAAATTATGAATGTTACGCTACCGAATAACCAAGATTAGAAAAGATGAAATCTGGCTACTTTATTTCATGAACGAGCTGAGTTTTGTAGACTATTTAACTCATGCCCCAAATGGGAGTCAATGACCAATCACGTTTCAATGATTTCTGTATTACAACCAATCAGAGACGTGTTTCACGAAATAATTATCAACGTTAGGATTATCATATATTAAGCAAAGCTCCTCCTTTTAAATATTCTGAACAGGTCTGACCGTTATTTTTGCAGTGACTGAGCCTATAACAAATACGGCTACCAGATTGTATATAATAGTGCTTACATGTCAACATTTGTAGCAATTGATTATACCACCAAAAAAAGAAAACCACTGTTTGCACTTTCTTAAATGTATACGACATCAAAAATGAATTAATTATACAGATTGATGTGTTTCATTTTTTCTCCACTAGAGAGCATTCTTACAATATTGCGTTCCTTTGGCAATAAATAGTATGATCTGGTTGCAGTGATAAACAAAAGAAGCAGTAGAAGCGTAGGCTACCTATCGTTTCTCATTAGTTTTCAAACATCACCGTTTACTTTAAATATAAAAATATTTTTAATAACTGTAGTTAAATAATGATTTGTGAGTAAACAGCTTTATTTTATTCGTTAAATAGTCCTAACAAATGCCACTCTTGATTTCCAAATTCTCTAGATAAATTCACTCCTCACTTCGTGAGTCGTGAATTTATCGATAATTTGGAAATCACTCGTGGCATTACTTATGATTATTATGCAGGTTTGAGGAGTGCTACATACTTGCAGTTTTGCATCTTCTTCACATTTTCTAACTCCAGTCATAGAGGGAGCATTGCAACTCTGAAAATCCTGCTGAACAGATGTAATGGAGTTTGTTCTTACTGTCTGAATAGGTTCCTGTACAGGCTAATACTCCATAGAACTCCATTACCAAATAATAACCACTACTGTCAACTGGGTTATTAACTTTAAAGAATCACTTAAAATGTCAATAAACAATGCCATCAAAAATTCCATAAAATTGTATACATTTCAACATTACTCGAATATATGTCTGACCAAGCAAACAGTTTTAAATTATTTTAAAAACCAGCAGATGTTTTTGTCCCACTTTATATTTGTGAAAGGTAATTTTCTTCAATTTTTTAAAAACAAGTTTTGGATACAACTTAGACTTTCTTGTGGGTATGCTAGCATCTTAATACTCAACCGCAAATTAAGTTAAGTAAAGCATTTACTTTTGATCATATAAACCATACACTGCTCAAATGTATTGTAAGACATAACATATTAAGTTGAAAGTGCATAAAAATACATTTAAACACAATAATTGTCGAACAGAAATGCCGAACGGTAAATAAATAAGAAAGCGGATATTCGAATTCAGTTCATAATATACACAACAATTCACTAAAATAAACAGTTTGCTAGTATAGTATATAAATTTTAAAAGGAATAAAATAAACACGTTTTTTATTTGTAAAAAAATTGCTGTTTACTTCATGTTTAATGAAACCTAACGGAAATATTTTCCTTAATCTTATTAAAGTTCTGAAACAAATTATTGCATTATTTGGATAAATAAGAACAACTATTTTAAAACATACAAAATTCACTATAAAAGTCGGTTAGTTCAAGCTTTACATAAGTTAAACAATATATAAATTTTGTCAATATGCTATTTTGATTATATTAGTGCTCGATTTTGATAGCATTTATATACGCTCAAAACTTATATAATTATAATTTTGTATTTATATTACTTGAGTTATCAAGTAGCAAAATGATTTACATTTTTACAAAAATAAATTGAGGAGCATTCCAAAAATTATACTTCATTACAAACCAAAAAAAGAGACAGGAATGTTGGTAGACCGAAAAAGAGATGGATTCATCTTTTTGAATGAGAATCTATTAAACCGGAACAAGCCACATGGACTTAATCCGTGATTGTCGATGATGATGATGATGATGAGCTAAGGTGAAGGGGGTTGAATATATATAATAATTATCGGTATGTTACATATCAATCTTTATTAAGTTTTCAAAACTGACCACCTAGTATTAGCAGGAAAACAATCAATTGACATGAAGAACACTAAAATTATAATTAATTGAATTGATGTTTACTTGATGAAAATCCATAACACATTCAATTAAATAAAATAAAACTTACAGTTTTATGTGCTTTTCATATTTATTAAGATATAATTTATTTACAGCTGTTTCGGTACTTTGTACCTTCTTCAGACATGATAACAAATTAATTTATCATGTCTGAAGAAGGTACAAAATACCGAAACAGCTGTAACTAAATTATATCTTAATAAATATGAAAAGCACATAAAACTGTAAGTTTTATTTTTATTTAATTAAACTAAAATTATTATTGAGGAAGACGGAACGGATAAAAAAAAGGTACTATATTATATTATTCTCCCAGTTATATTATATGGATGCGAAACATTGACTCTTACTTTAAGGGAGGAATAAAGTTCTTAGGAAAGTGTTTGGACCAAAGAGAGATGAACAGACAGGTGAATGGAGAAGACTGCATAACAGTGAATTACATGGTCTTTATAGAATGCCAGATATAATGAGAACAGTTAAGTCTTGTAGACTGCGATGGGCAGGATATGTGGCATGAATGGGGGGATGAAAGGCGTGCATGGAAGCTTCTTGTAGAAAAACCATAGGGAAAACGCCCAGTTGGTAGACCAAGGATGAGGTGGGAGAATAACATTAACAATGATTTGAGGGAAGTAGATTATACAGGGGATGATTGGAAAAAATTGGCTCAGGATAGGGATATATGGAGAGCTTATGTACGCGTGGCTATGAACCTACGGGTTCGATAGTGCCAGTGAGAATTATATTTAAAACATTTTAATACATAATCTTAATTGTGATAACGATGAATGTTAAAAATGTTAATGAAAAAAACACTAATGTAAAAATATAATACAATAAATCACTGACTAACTAACTCACTGGCACTATCTAACCGTAGGTTCATGGCCGCGTGAACATAAGCTCTCCATACATTCCTATCCTGAGCTAAAGTTTTCCAATCATCCCTTGTATAATCTACTTCCTTCAACTCATAGTTAATGTTATTCTCCCACCTCATTCTTGGTCTACCAACTGGGCGTTTTCCCTCTGGTTTTCCTAGAAGAAGCTTCCATGCACGCCTTTCATTCCCCATTCGTGTTACATGCCCTGCCCATCGCAGTCTACGAGACTTAACTATTATAATTATATCTGGCTTCCTATAAAGACCATGTAGTTCATTGTTATGTAGTCTTCTCCCTTCACCTGTCTGTTATACAATAAATCACAGTGGACTTAATTTGTTTACAGAGTGATTAAAAATTAAAACTCACTTTTATCATATTCATGCACGGCTCAAGAAGTTACATGTATGAATAGTACCTTCTTATAGTTGAATGCAGGCTTTCACGGCCGGTAATCGTAATGTTGAGTGATTCCGGGTTATGTGGCCGTGGTCCATAGTTGGTCTGGTATCAACACCAACTATGGACCACGGCCACATAACCCGGAATCACTCAACATTAGTACCTTCTTATGTTTATGTTGACAGAATAATTAACTAACTCACCAGCACTATTGAATCCGGAGGTTCATGTCTGCGAGGACATAAGGACTCTATACATCTCTACCCAGAGCTAATGTTTTCCAATCATCCCCAGTATAAATCACCTTCGTAAAATCATGGTTAATATTGTTCCATCTCATTCTTGCTCTACCTATTGGACGCCTCCCTCTATTTTTTCTACAGAAGTTTCTATATCCTCTTTCATTCCCCATTTATACCATTTATCCTGTCCATCATATTATTTGTTCTTATTAAATCTGGTTTACCATAAAGATCATGTAGCTCACTGTTATGTAGTCTTCTCCATTTCCCCGTTAGTTCGTCTCTCTTTGGTCGTAACATTTTCCTAAGAACTTTATTCTTAGATATTCAATATTTTCTCCTCACTTAAAGTAAGTCTAGGTTTTGCATCCATATAATAAAACTAGAAAAATAACCGTATTATATATTTAAATAAAACAATAAAAAAATTTAATAAATATGTGCAAGTTTTTTTTTTTCTCTCCCAACATTCTAATAAATCGATACTTTCAAAATTCATGACGAAACACCGTTGAGGTTACTATGTAAAATTTACAATATAAAAATAGAATATCTGAGATCTCAGTTTCATCAACTTTGGATGTAGGATATCCAGTACTTTCGGAGCATATGATCCATCTTCAGCTTGTAAATTGGTACTAGTTTTTCGTGAGAATATTGTACAGAGGATTGATTGACATCATTGGGTGATTTCTCATTAAGCAGATATTAAAAGAAACCAGAAACACTCATCTGCTTAATGAGAACTCATCCAATGACGTCAACCCTCTGTACAAGATTCTCACGAACACTAGCACCAATTTACAAGCTGAAGATGGAGCATATGCTCCGAAAGCACTCCATATCCTACATCCAAAGTTGAGGAAGACTGAGATCTCAGGTATTCTATTTTTATATTCTACATTTTACGTTTTAATGAATCCCACCATGTAGCGGGTCTCTCTAAGAAGTAGAAATTTTTCCACGGAATTTCGGTCAGTGTATGGGACCGGTACCAACCAATTTCGTAAGGAATTTGTATAGTCACGATAAGTAGCGACTACAGGTTAAGAAAACCAACTATAACGCTAGGAGAACCTGACATGTCGCAAGTGGATTGTAATTATACTCCGCTTGTGTGACTGACACGTGTAACTTGATGTGAGGCACCCCAAGGGCTCTAAGCATGTCGCACCATGAAGTTTATTTAGGTTGTTTTCCGAAGGTATTAATTAAGTAACGGAATTAGGCCTCTACTTGCATAATCCATATATAAATTATTTTATTTTCATGACAGATATAGTTATAGGCCTACTTATTATTTGAAACAAAACATACAAAATGAAACGAATCAATCACTTTTTAAATAATAGTAAGAAGCATGAGTCTGATACGTCCCAGTTGACATTTCAAACAACTCCTGAATTATTATTTATGGTATTTAACTCATGCCCCAAATGGGAGTCAATGACCAATCACGTTTCAATGTAACTTGTTTTACAAATCACAGTCGTGTTTCACCCTATATTTATCAATTAAGTTTATCATATTAAAGAAAGCTCTTCCTTTTTAATATTCTGAACAGGTCATAGCATTATTTTGCAGTGACTGACTCACTAAGAAATACGGCTACTAGATTGTATATATAGTGCACGAATGTATACAGATACTGCTTGCGTGATATAATAGAAAAACATTCGTAGTAATTGATTATACCACAATAAAAATAAACCATTGTTTGCACTTTCTTAAACGTATTATTTCCCAGGAATTTATGTTCCAGAAAAATATAATTTACATCAGAAATTAATTAATAACCTATAATGTTGGTTATAAACAGTTTGACGTATTACATTTTTTCTCCACTAGGGTGCATACATACAATATTGCGATCCTTTGGCAATAAATAATACGATCTGATTGCAGTGATGAACAAATGAAGCATAACAAACGTTTCTCATTTGTTTTCAAACATCGCCGTTTACATTAAATATATACATATTTTAAAAACAACTATAGGCCTATTTAAATAATGATTTGTGAGTAAACTAAATAAGCCTAAATCGTGATGAAGAAGAAGAGGAAGAGTAAACAGCTTAATTTTATTCGTTAAATAGTCCTAACAAATGCCACTCTTGATTTCCAAATTCTGTAGATAAATTTGAAATCACTCATGGCGCCACTTATGAAAATTGGCTCTGAAGAATACGCATTTGCTTTAATATAAAAAAGAGCCAAGAATAACAACATTGTAAAAAAAACTAATGTGGAAGTAAAAAAAATCTTAGTTGGATGATGTATAAACAAAAACAATTATAATGTTACGACAACGAAAAAGAACGACTACCGAATAAATTATTGGAATGGCTGCAGCCCGAGAGATAGAAGAGAGGGAGACCAATTGCTACTTGATAAAAAAAAAAAAGAAACTATGAGGGTAAAAAGAATAAAAGGATACTGGAGTAATAAGGAATTTAAATTCATTGTCTAACACATAGAACATTGTGCACCTTAAGGCTGTGTACATTGTTATTCTATCACCCTTCATCATCATCATCCTTCACGGATTAGGTCTTTGCCTATTCCTATTTCACATTTGTTCAGCCCAGCGCTTTCTTGGTCTTTCCACCGATCTTCGTCCTCCAGGATTATGCATCAGTGCCATCTTTGGTATGCTATCCTCCGTCATTCTTTGCAGATGTTCTATCCAATTGTTCCTGTGTTCTTCTATTTGTTGAAGAAGTGGTTGTACTTATAGTTCAACTCAAATATTCTCATTTCTAATATGTTCTTCTCTTGTACACCTTTCACAGCCCGTAGGAAATCTCATTTCCGCTACCTGAATTTTAATTTTTCTTTTTCAGGACCAAGGCCTCACTTCCAACATTAGCCACTAGTAGTGTCATCGTTGAGTAAAATCTTAGCTGCGTATCCTTTGTTACTTTGTTCTTCAGTGTTCGTTTGATTGTTCCACAAATATGTTGAAATGTCTGTATTTTCTTATATATATATCTTATTCTTCTTCATAAGTTATATCGCAGCCCAAATACTGGAAGTGTGAAACCTGTTCCAACACTTTATCTTCTATTACTAATTTTGTTCTTATTGGGTATTTTCCATGGAACGCCATTGCTTTAGTTTTTTATTTTGAAATTATCATATTACATTTCTTACATATATTATTTAATTGATAGACTACTTTTTGTAGCCTGACCTCTCTGTCAAAAATTAATACTATATAATCTGCAAAACATAATGAATTCATTGTTTTATTTCGTCCAACTTTTAATCCCTTATGAACAAATTATTTCCATTCATCAAGAATGTCGTCTAAATATATATTAAAAAGTGTTGGGGAAAGGCTACAACCCTGATTTAAACCACAATTAGTTCTAATTTCTTCTGTTAGTTTTCCATTTATTTCAGTTATTATTGTTGTATCTGCATATTGAATAGTTTTATTAAGTGTATAGGGTTATCTTTTTTTTTTTCATTATCTTCTGTAATAAAGGACGGTTCACTCTTTCTTAACTTATCTATACGGATAACTCACAATAACGAATTTTGTCCTTCAGATCATTTATGCGAAAAATGATCGGGATAAGTAGATTCCCGGGCAACACCGGGGTAATCAGCACGAGGTATCTAAAAACAATTACGATATTTTGTTTTCCAACTACTTATTCAACTAAACATAAAAACACAATTTTCGTCTTTCAGCTCATTTATGCTAAGAAGATCGGGATAAGTAGATTCCCGGGCAACGCAGTAATCAGCACCGAGTATTTAAAAATAATGCTTATATACACTTTTCCTCTTATTATTGAACTAAACATAAAAGCACATTAATTTTCGTATTTCAGCTCATTTATGCCACGAAGATCGGGATAAGTAGATTCCTGGGTAACGCCGTGTAATCATCACGGAATATCTAAAAATAATATGATATGAATTTTTCCTTCCATATTCAACTATACATAAAATCACGCTAATTTTCGTCTGTAAGCTCATTTTTACCAAGAAGACCGGGATAAGTAGATTCCCGGGCAATAATGGGTTAATCAACAACGAGGCACCTATCTAAAAATAATTATGATATGAATCTATCTAATGACTTATTTAACTAAACATAAAAACACATTAGTTTTAGTCTTTCAGCTCATTTATGCCAAGAAGATGAAGGAAGATAAGTAGATTCTCGGGCAACGACGGGTAATGAACACGGGGCACCTATCTTAAAAATAATTTATGATATAAATGTTTCTTTTGACTTATTCTCAACTAAACATAGAAAAACAGTTAGTTTTCGTATTTCAGTTCATTTATGCCAAGAAGATCGGAGATAAGTAGATTCCCCGACCAATGACCGGTTAATCAGCACGGGGTATCTAAAAATAATTACGATATATATTTTTTTCCGTTCACTTATTCAACAAAACATAAAAACACATTAATTTTCGTCTTTTAGTTCATATGCCAAGAAGATCGGGAATAAGTAGATTCCCGACCAATGCCGGTTTAATCAGCACGGGAGTATTTAAAAATAATTGTTGATATAAAATTTTTCCGTTCACTTATTCAACTAAACATAAAAACACATTAATTTTCGCCTTTCAGTTCATTTATACCAAGAAGATGGGGATAAAGAGGATTCTCGGGGCAACGCCGGGTAATCGGCACGGGGTATCTAAAAATAATTACGATATATTTTTTCCCCCTTTCACTTATTTAACTAAAACATAAAAACATTAATTTTTCGTCTTTTAGCTCATTCAAATGCCAAGAAGATCGGAATAATAATAATAATAATAATAATAATAATAATAATAATAATAATAATAATAATAATAATAATAATATAATAATAATAATAATAATAGCTTTATTTTACTGGCAGAGTTAAGGCCTTAAGGCCTTGTCTACCACTCAACCAGGTTTAAAAAAAATACAAACAAAAAAATAGTCTTAAATCTAAATTACAAATATATATAAAAACGATTACAAGTTATGAATACAATACAATTAATATTTATAATGTATTTTGATTTACTCTAAATTTAACGAATTAAATATATAATATGTACAATATATATAAAAAACAGGAAAAGATTAATGACATAGTATAAAATTAAATAAATAGAGAAAAATTAATTATTAGAACAACAGGTAACTGTATAAGCGTGACTTAAGGTACCAAGTGTGCGGCAAACCCCTGATATCTTGAGGAAGGAGATTCCAGGAGCGGGCCAGAGGCTACTGTGAAGGAAGTAGAATAGGAGGAAGTGCTATGAAGAGGAATTGTTAGCAGACTGCTATCTTGTGATCTAGTGTCAATATTGTGGTAAGAGGATAACTTCTCAAATCTAGACGCCAGGTAAGTAGGGATGTAGGAATTCCCGAAGCTTGAAAAGTAGTGGAAGAGCGTGAAGAGAGTGCAATTTACGTCTGTCAGTAAGACGGAGGCCAAGAGAGTGTTATTAAAGTGTTCGGAAATATGGTCATAACGGCGGATATTGAAAATGAATCGAACGCAAGCATTATGAACACGCTGCAGTCTCTGCGACAAGTCATAGTTTAGATCATTATATATAATGTCACAATAATCGAAGTGTGGGTAACACAAGATTCTGCACAAGGATTTGTTTTAACGAAACTGGGAGAAAATTCTTTAAAACGTCCTAAGATAATGTAAGATGGAGAAAGTCTTTTTACATATGTGTTTCCACTTGTGTTGTGCCAGTTAAATTGGCGTCTAGATTTAGTCCAAGATCTATTACTGAGAATAATAAGTATTATTATATTATTTATAGTCTGTTGGTAGTGTTAGAATGTCGAAGGTGTACGCAGTCTTGTGTCCCATTAAATACTTGTGACTTGTTAGGATTTAGATTTGACCGATCCTTGAGCGCAGTAAATCTGGAATGAATCGTCTTCATTTTTGTCAGCGTTATAGAAGAATGAGGAGTGACTGTAGTACATTTGGATATCATCATCGTAGAGGTGATAACGGCAGTGCTTGTACAGGGGCAGTCATTTATTTAGATTGAGAAGAGAGAGGTCCGAGAACACTGCCCTGGGGGACTCCAGCCGGCGGTTTCGCCAAGACGAAGATCTAGAGTTATTAAACGTATTGTTGACGACCGTGCAGTATGAGCAACCAGGTTACCGCGCGTCGACAATGTAGGTGCTTGAGCTTTCAAAGTAGAGTCGTGGTCTACTGTGTCAAAGCTTTGCTGAAGTCAAGTAAGGTTTAAGGAGTCAATTGACTCTTCCACGGCTTCACGAATACTTCATTATTTTTTAGCAAAGCTTGTTTGCTATGAACATCTTAAAGCGGATTGATAATGATCAAGAGTGATTTTCTTTGGATATTCAGTCATTTGCTTAGTACAATATGTTCCAGGGGCTTGACGATACTTCGGAAGGATGCTAATCGGTCGGTAGTCATAACAGTTTAGCAGGTTGTTGTTTGTGTAATTTGTGGTAGGCCGAACTCTAGGACGGTTTCCATACAGTAAGGGAAGATAGAGAAGTTATAAGGGAAGCATTAAAAATATGAGTCACGGTGGGTAGTGGTAGTATAATGTCATATGATTTGTATTTAGCATTAAAATGCTGATGTTTAGCGGTTCCTTGTGCATTGGATCTAATCCGCTTGAGTTGCGTTTTT
>JASPKZ010005228.1:0-18024 GCA_030220185.1 Diploptera punctata | reverse complement strand
TTTTTTAATGTTCGTTGTGTTGACAAGGAGGTGGCTCTGGTATTGGGCTAATCACTCATCCAGAGAAGTCCTTAATGCCCTTATGTGGAAAAATATGTATGTGTGTGATCACAATTTGAAAGTACACTCCCTATAAATCGTGTCTCTGTAAGGCTCTGGTCAAGTTAGCTGTAAAAGTTGCCTACGTACAAAGGAGAAGTTAAACTAAGATAAAGAAAGAATTATTAGGTATATTACACTGGTCGACAAAAATGAACTTTTTTCTTTCACACGAATAAAAATATGAGATTTTAGAAGTATTTTTCATCCTGAATATTTAAGTATTATTTCAGTTTTTTCCTATCAGGCAAGAGTTTCTGTGATATTCATTTACATTTTTTATAATTTTTAATAAAATCCATCTTACTCTAACTCATTCTGACTTAACTAGAAAGTGGTACATAGTGATTTTTGGACATATTTCATGTAAGATCATTTTTATTTCCATCTGAATCATTTTCAGTTTGAGCTAGGTCAAAATCAGAGTTATGAGTTAAGGTCATATCTGCATATACTGGTACTTCATATAAGGAAAAGGTTCTTATGACAGGTAAAAGAAAATGCTAAAATACATTTTTAAAAAGCAGCTGCCACAAAAAAAACTGTACCTGATGGAAAAATTCTGACTACATATCTGAATTCAGTATGAAAAAATGCACTAAATTCACTAATCAGATTTCTTGTGAAGAAAACCTTGTCGGCCTGTGTTATTATACGTTGGTCACATTACAATTGTTATGGACTACTTAATAAAAATTGTATGAGTTTTATAATCTCATTTATAATCATTTCAACTGTAAATATAGTTTTAATTACCTCAATTAATAATAATTAGGCCCAACTAATAAAACTGTTCAGAACAAAAGCAGTCATAATAATGGTAATAACCATATTGCATAAATACTTGTCATAAAATTAAGATTTAGGCATCCTGGCCAGTTTCACTTCACGTGACTTGTCTCTCCATCATTTTTTTCGCTGTTTTCAATCTCTCTTCTCGTTAGATCTGTAAAGAAACAATTAAGGTAGCCAGTTATCATGATACTCATTTGTGGTGTCAATGAATAAATATTGTTGTATGCAGAGTTGGACAACCCACAATAGGGGAGGGAGGGAACGAAAACAAACCAGGTGGGGAGCTAGTACAACTGCAAGTAATGAATCGTACACATTATTCCAGAAACGTTGACCGTCACCCGCAACTTCCATTTTTACTGTTTTGTTTTTTAAAATTTGGTATGTTTTAAAAATATATAGTACCGGTACTTATGTCTGAACACGCTCACCCGACCACTGACGTCACTATAACATTAGTTCTACTCCTATAGCGGGTTGTTCAACTCAGCATATAAAAATATGCCTATTTGTAACTGCTGTAAATAATTTGTTAATAAAAACGTGGTAAATATGAATAGACGAGTTTTCTAAATTTCCTTCAGAGGCAATGGTCCTGGAGAACTTACATGGAAACCAACAAATGACTTCGATGTTGCCCACTTTCGCCAATACTTTTTAATATATATTTAGACGATACCATTAGTACGTGGCAAACTCTTTCAGATGAACATTTTATGATACATGGAATGCAAATTAACTGTATTTTATTCGCAGACGACCACATCAATGTAGCTTCCTCAGAAAATAAACTACAAAAATCGTTTATAAATTACGAAAACTAATAAAATATTATAATTTGAATATATCAACATAGAAAACAAAGTCCATGGCATTTATTGGAACTCAGCATAAAAGGACAGAAATTGTAATTGGAGTGAACATAATTGAACAATAACTTGTTTTAATTATCTGGGATGCATGATATCATATCTGCAAAATTTGGATATGGAGAAGATATTAGGGAAATTTCAAGAGATATGTGGTTCAATAAGAATATATTTGAGAAATAGGATCGCAAGGGAAACTCAATTGAAATTTTACAAAACAGTAGCCGTTCCAACGTTAACATATGGGTCTGAGATTTGACTCTTAATGATCTCTGATAAACATAAAATTGAGACAATACAAATGATATTCCTGAGATGCGTTCCAGGTGTATCTTTAAGAGATCGAAAGAGAAGTCAAGATAATCTGATTAATTACAAGTATATAGTATAAAAGAGAGAATATACAGAAATAGATGTAAATGGTTTGAACATGTACAAAGAATGCCAAATAATCGTTTATCAAAACAGATATTTTATTATATACCTGAAGGCCGAAGAAACTTAGGAAGACCGAAACGACGTTGGAAGGACGCCCTGTACCATATTGTGCAGAGGTGAGCGGAACGGTCCAATAGACCCATACCTTTAAGATGATGATGATGCCTTCAGAGACACAGAGATTGCTTGCAGAAAAAAAAATACATTTTTTAATTTGAAACTACGCACAATCCAAATAATAAATATATAATTCCACATTCCAAAATTTAATTTCCATACAGGCAAACTTGCGAGGTCTTTAAAATCAGAAACCTCACATTTGATTCCAAGATTTCTTATATAATATAAAATCCGAGGAAAATGGAACTTAACATGGTTTTTAAAGAAAGAGTATGGCATGCATAGTTGAAAATGCAATATTATGAATTGGAAAACTGTACTAAAAATACAAAAAATTAGTAAAATTTTATATTTTTTTAAATTTTTTGAATAAACATTATATATTTTAAACATTATAAACTATCCTCAGCTGGTTGTGTTTTAAGTGCATGGTCACATAAAATCGGGAAGTGTTCGGGGACATTTTGAAGCTGGTGTTAGTGACCATTAAGGTGATACCTAGAGTAAGATGGTATCAGTATCGTTACTTATGTGTAAATGCTGGTGTGACCTGACTTGGTAATGCTGATTTACAACCCTCGTACATCACGGATTATTTCAGCACGTAGGTCACCGTCTCCAGACCTGTTGAGGTGTTAATAGATTGATTTCATTACACAACAAACATCAATTACAATATTCAATTCAAAATTATATTAAAAAGATATATCATATTATATTAAAATACAAGCTAATATAATATCACAGACATTTCACATTTTATGGCCCTTTATGTTCTCTATCCATTGGTTTTAGATATCTCCAAGATTCTTCAAGATCCTGGAGACTTACTTCTTGCTATTATCCTCCAACTTCTAATAGTTTTTAAATTATAGTGGGTGTTCCCCTTTAGAAATCTGCCTCTGTCATCTTTTTTGCAGATATATTCGAGATTCGTCGAATACTTTTTCTTCTTCTAGTTTTGCTGCTAATAAGCATATAGGCGACAGTGCCTGTTTTCTTTCAGAAGTCTGCCTTTATCATATTTTGCAGGTCTATCCAAGATTTTTCGAAACTGTACTCTTTTTTCTTTCTTTTGCTAATGTAGGAAAAAGTGCATGTCCTCTTTCAGATATCTATGTTTATCATATTTTCACAGGTCTATCCAAGATTCTCGAATCTTTGTTCACCGTGTTTTTCTTCTTATCTTCTGTCTTCTTTTACTTCTAAAATAGGCAACAATGCCTTTTCTTTTCAGTAGTGTCCTATCATACTGTACATATGTTTTTAAGTCTATCCAACATTTTTCGCAAACCTGATATTTTTCTGCTGTTAATATTGGCGATAGTCCTTATTAATTTTGAGTACTGTCCTTCTACCATATTTCTTCTTAGGTCTCACCCCTTTTACTGTCTAGATGACCAGGTTATTCATCCTTATTTACAGACAATTTAACATGTAAGACCAAAACGCCTCTTCTTAATAATTCTATTATTATTATTATTATTATTATTATTATTATTATTATTATTATTATTATTATTAATCGCACAAACAAAACAAGCAATAAATGCTTTAAACTCTGTTTGGTGGAGTAAAAATATTATAAAAAATAGAAAATTACAAATATATCAAACAATAATTCAGAGCATTTTAACATATGGTGCTGAAGTCTGGCAAATTCCTACCAGGGAAATGAAAAGAATGTTAAATGCAGAAGTGGATGTTTTAAGAAGATCAGCTGGAAAATCTAGAATGGATAGAATACGAAATAAATAAATAAATAAGGGAAATTATGGGTATACAAGAGGAGCCGGACTTCATAGACATTATAGAAAAGAAAAGATTACAGAGGTATGGCCATGTCAAAAGAATGTCAGAGCATACATTGCCTAAAATTGTTATGGAATAGATCCCAATGGAAAGGTGGAAGACCGAAGAAAACTTGGATAGAAATGGTACAAGCAGCTATGAATATCAGAGGATTGGAGGAAGATCAATGGATGGGCAGAGAGGAATGGCGTTTCGTTTCCGGAAGACGGCGGCAGCTGCCATGATATTATTATTATTATTATTATTATTATTATTACTATTATTATTATTCCTGGACAGTAAGTAGAAACAAGCCAACAAGCTGTTAGTAGTAGAAATGTACTTTTGGAGGCGATCGACAAGAATTTCAAGAAGGGAAAGGTCAGAAACAGCACAATAAGGGAAATTATGGAAGTTGGAAAAAACATATTTGGAAAAATAGAAAAACGTTTGAAATGGTATGGACACCTCATAAGAATGGAAGAAGAGAGAATACCAAAGAAGATCCTTAATTGGAAAGCTAAAGGAAGAAGTGGAAGAGGCAGGCCTAGAGAACGATCGATGAATGGAGTGAGGAGAAATATGGAAGCTAGAGATTTGAGGGAAAAAGATGTTTTAGACAGGAGCCTTTGGCGACAAATCACTTTGGGTTGAAGGAGAAACACTGTATTGTGGAATATTCCTAAATGAAACAGAAATTATTATTATTATGATTATGATTATGATTATTATTATTGTTATTATTATTGTTATTACTAATACATCTACTTTGATTGTTGGATATCTTAGACATCATTGACCATTGAGCTTGTATTAAAAATAGGCCTAGGATAGGTCTATATGGCAGCCAACATTGATTTCGTCTTTCTCTTCATATGAGATCAGATCGCTTTAGGGGATTAAGGTCCCCAGTTTGAGCAACGTTTGACGCAGTGAAAGAAATATTATTTATCACATGTATATGTTAATGAAGCTATCATATTCATACTTTAAATCCCTTTCAGATACAGAAATAAAATGTATATTGTCACCACAATGTCGTAGTTATGAGAAAGGCGTGGCAAATTGAATGATGTGTACTTTGTTCTTAATAGAAGATAATGTCTGATTCTTATTGCAACAAGCATGCATCTCCCATCATAATTTAGGTTTTTTTTAATTTAATGCAAAAGTGTTTAATTTATGTCACTAACTTTACAATGACTATAAATGCAAAGATATATACATTAATAACGTGCACAGAAATGAATAGGGCGAGGAAATAAAGTCGATTTAGCAGGAACCAAACTAAGTGAATTCTTCAGCAAGTCGAATATATGGTCCCATTTTGATAGTCTACAGAATGTAAATTTATTTGCATAATTAATTTGTAGCCTATATACCAACTATAAATGCACAAATAAATTAAACATAGGCTCAATTCTGGAAACGCGTGCTATTATACATTACAGAGACTCTTGTCTTCCCAACTCCTTTAAAGAAATGTTAAACTGAAAATGTATAAAACAATTATTCTCCCAGTTACATTACATGGTTGCGAAAATTGGACTCTTACTTTAAGGGAGGAAGGAAGATTACGAGTATTTGAGAATAAAGTTCTTAGGAACATTTTTGGACCAAAAAAGAGACGAACAGACAGGTGAATGAAGAAAACTACATAATAGGGAGCTATATGATATGTATAGGAAGTCAGATATACAGTAATAAGAACATTTAAGTCTCGTAGATTGCGATAGGCAGAACATGTGGCACGTATGGGGGATAAAAGAGGTGCATGGAAACTTCTGATAGGAAAATCAGAAGAAAAACGCCCAGTTGGTAGACAAAGAATGAGGTGGGAAAATAACATTATTCATGATTTGAGGGAAGTAGATTATATAGGGGATGATTGGAAAAAAATAGCTCAGGATAGGGATGTATGGAGAGCTTATGTCCGCGCGGCCATGAATCTACGGGTTCTACAGAGCCAGTGAGTTAGTTATACCAACTAAGAAGTTCCATTGCGAGAAAAAATATATTTTTTAAGAAGAGTAAAAGGGTGTGTACTAGAGTGGACCAGACAAGAAATGATGATTTTCATCCCAATATATACCATATATAGAGAAGTTCGGATAATGTGGACACTTCTGTTTGAGTGGACCCTCTTAATACCTTCTTTAATTTGTGCTGCCCTGGAACAGAAAATATTTTAACTTCTTCCCCTCATCAACTTTTACGGGTCCAAGGCCAGTTTCTTTTATTCATTGTGCGAATAAGGGTTTATTTGTGATATTTATAAAAATGACCATTTTAAAAGTTTTTCAAGCTAATAATAAATTCTTAATTCCTGCTATTGAATATTACAAATGTTGAAAAGAAACTCCTAAATATATTATATTATGTAGATGCTGTTTTAATATACTGGCGGATTTCGTTTGATATTATGTGACATGGTGACTGTATAAAATAATTAAACATAACAAAGGAATTCGGTTAATGTGGGCCCTCCACGAGGACTGGGTACACTTTACACTAATACGTATATTTTATCAATGAGGATGCTATCTGTAAAAACCATTCACATAATTAATTTAATTTAATATCCTTGTAATTTTACTAAACCCAAAGACGGTCGCTTTCTGCAGTTGAATGACGTGTGCATGTTGTAATCTACAGTTTTTCAAAACATTAAATGAATATCAACGTTTTTTAATTATGATCAGTCATAAATATTTTCAGATTAATCTGTGTCCTGTCTACATAATTTAATACAGTAAATAAAATTAAAAATGGACTAAAAGCTAAGGTGGGCTATGGATCCACTTTATCCGAATATGGATGTTAGAGTGGACCTTTCTTGTATTGTATAAAAGTTTTATAAATTATGAACATGTTTCCATATTTGAATCAAATAACAATGCTATTTCATAGTTACAACACTAAAGATAATCACTGTAATGAAACAAAATTAAAATCCCTTAATTAAAAGAAGAAAAACAACAAATTCAGAACAGGGTCCAAATTACCCGACGTTGTTCTACGATATAAATTTATAATCATTTATCTTTTTACTTAATGAACTAAAAGTGAAAACACATATTTACTTTATTTTGGCATAACAGCCCGTCGCCGGATATTAGCTAGTAAATTTATAAAAAAACATAATGTTTAACAACTGTCATTGCAATAACAAATGTCATTGAAATTTGTAAAGACTGCTGTATGAATTTTAAAAAATCTGACATTATTTATCTCAAGTTATTTTTCTTGTTCATTGCATATTTAATGCTCAGATATTAAAAAAAAAAAAAAAAAAAGAGAGAGAGAGATTAGGATGTGGACCTTTTTCTGCTAACCCCAGGTTACGCCAACTGTCAGCTTAATCAGGAACAAGTCTTGTTCACGTGGAAGAGGATTGATCCTGCACCTAGAAGCAGGGGAATGTCTCTAGGGAAGTGTTATCCTGCTTCTTCTATAAAACACGCTGTGTCCCTTCCAACAACAAATAATTTTAAAATTATGATTATAGAAAGGAAACGAAGGAAGATAAACGTGAGGATTAAAGCTGAGGCAATTGAACAAGTGGACAGATACTTGGGTTGTACTATCAGTACTCTTACTTACTCACTGGCACTATCGAACCCGTAGGTTCATGGCCGCGCGGACATAAGCTCTCCACACATCCCTATCCTGCGCTAGTGCTTTCCAATCATCCCTGTATAATCTACTTCCCCAAATCATGATTAATGTTTATTCTCCCACCTCATTCTTGGTCTACCAATTGGGCGTTTTCCCTTTGGCTTTCTACAAGAAGCTTCCATGCAAGTCTTTCATTCCCCATACGTGTAACATGTCCTGCCCATCGCAGTCTACGAGACTTAACTGTTCTTATTATATCTGGTTTCCTATAAAGACCATGTACTACATTATTATGTAGTCTTCTCCAGTCACCCGTGTGTTATCTTTCTTTGGTCCAAAAATTTTCCTAATCAGTAGTAACATGAACTGCTGTCAAGAAGTAAAAGCAGAGAATAGCAATGGCAAAAGTATATTTTAACAAGAAGATAAGCATTTTTGCGGACCTTTGGTAAAATAATTACGGAAGCGGCTAGTGAAGTGATTTGTGTGGGAGGTGTAGCATGTATGGTGCAGAGACTTGGCGTTAAGACGGAATGAGGAAAGCGACTGGAAGCTTTTGAGATGTGGATATGGAGGAAGAATGGAACGTATATAAAATGGTCAGTATAAAAATAACAAAATAAGATGTGCTAGACAGAGTGGGTGAAGGAAGAACAATGCTAGAACTCATAAAGAAGAGGAGAAAAAGAAATTGGATTGGCCACTGGCTAAGAAGAAAATGTTGGCGTAGTACACTCTAAGCGTCTTTAGTAGCAACTAAAACGTCGTAATCAAACAAATTAGTAACAGATACTCAACCTGCTGATGATGGAAGTTAACTTTCGAAAGGCCTCCAGATAACATTTTTAAATATAATATTTTAACACAATTGAGGAAGACGGCACCTGCAACAAGGTACATATTTTAAGTTTTATCTTATAATAATTTGTGTAATTTTCAGTTGTTTATTTGAATTTATGTAGACTCTTACCTGACATAATAGAGGAACCTCGGGTAATTGGACCCTACTTTGAATTTGTTGTTTTTCTTTCTTGTAATTAAGGGATTTGAATTTGTTTAATTACAGTGATTATCATTAGTGAGTATAACTTGAAATAGCATTGTTATTTTATTCAAATATTGAAACATTTTTTAATTTATAAACTTTTTTTGCATTACGAGAAAGGTCAAGACCGTCGCTGTCTGCAGATGGATGACGTGTTAATGTTATAAATATAATCAACTGACAATTTTCAAAACATTAATAAATATCAACGCATTTTAATACGATCAGTCCATAAATACTTTATGATTAATTTATGCCTATCTGTGCAAAAGTAATAGAGTAAATAAACTTAAAATAGTCTAAAAAGGCAAGGATGGACTCTGTGGTCCACTTTACCGGAATATGGAGGTTAAAGTGGACCTTTCTCGTAATGCAAAAAAAAAAGTTTATAAATTAATAAAAATGTTTCAATATTTGAATTAAAATAACAATTGCTATTTCAAAGTTATATCACTAATGATAATCACTGTAATTAAACAAATTCAAATCCCTTAATTACAAGAAGAAAAAACAAACACAACTTCAAAGTAGGGGTCCAATTACCCGAAGTTCCTTATTATGTCAGGTAAGAGTCTATATAAATTCAATAACAACTGAAAATACACAAAAATTATATAGGATAAAAACTTAAAATATGTACTTGTGGCAGGTGCCGTCTTCCTCAATTGTGTTAAAATATTATATTTAAAATGTTATCTGGAGGCCTTCGAAAGTTAACTTCCATCATCAGCAGGTTGAGTATCTGTTACTAGTTGTTGATTACGACGTTTTAGTTGCTACTAAAGACGCTTAGAGTGTACTACGCCAAACATTTTCTTCTTAGCCAGTGGCCAATCCAATTTTTTTTCCTCTTCTTTATGAGTTCTAGCATTGTTCTTCCTTCACCCACTCTGTCTAGCACATCTTATTTTTTATTTTATCTGACCATTTATACGTTCCATTCTTCTCCATATCCACATCTCAAAAGCTTCCAGTTCGCTTCCTCATTCCGTCTTAACGCCCAAGTCTCTGCACCATACAATGCTACACTCCACACAAATCACTTCACTAGCCGCTTCCGTAATTATTTTACCAAAGGTCCGCAAAAAATGCTTATCTTCTTGTTAAAATATTACTTTTGCCATTGCTATCTCTGCTTTACTTCTTGACAGCAGTTCATGTTACTACTGATTAGGAAAATTTTTGGACCAAAGAAAGATGAACACACACGGTGAATGGAGAAGACTACATTAATAATGTAGTACATGGTCTTTATAGGAAACCAGATATAATAAGAACAGTTAAGTCTCGTAGACTGCGATGGGCAGGACATGTTACACGTATGGGGAATGACAGACTTGCATGGAAGCTTCTTGTAGGAAAGCCAAAGGGAAAAAACGCCCAATTGGTAGACCAAGAATGAGGTGGGAGAATAAACATTAATCATGATTTGGGGGGAAGTAGATTATACAGGGAATGATTGGAAAGCACTAGCGCAGGATAGGGATGTGTGGAGAGCTTATGTCCGCGCGGCCATGAACCTACGGGTTCGATAGTGCCAGGGAGTAAGTAAGAGTACTGATAGTACAACCCAAGTATCTGTCCACTTGTTCAATGCCTCAGCTTTAATCCTCACGTTATCTTCCTTCGTTTCCTTTCTATAATCATAATTTTAAAATTATTTGTTGTTGGAAGGGACACAGCGTGTTTTATAGAAGAAGCAGGATAACCACTTCCTTAGAAGACATTCCCCTGCTTCTAGGTGCAGGATCAATCCTCTTCCACGTGAACAAGACTTGTTCCTGATTAAGCTGACAGTTGGCGTAACCTGGGGTTAGCAGAAAAAGGTCCACATCCTAATCTCTCTCTCTCTTTTTTTTTTTTTTTTTAATATCTGAGCATTAAATATGCAATGAACAAGAAAAATAACTTGAGATAAATAATGTCAGATTTTTTAAAAGTCATACAGCAGTCTTTACAAATTTCAATGACATTTGTTATTGCAATGACAGTTGTTAAAACATTATGTTTTTTATAAATTTACTAGCTAATATCCGGCGACGGGCTGTTATGCCAAAATAAAGTAAATATGTGTTTTCACTTTAGTTCATTAAGTAAAAAGATAAATGATTATAAATTTATATCGTAGAACAACGTCGGGTAATTTGGACCCTGTTCTGAATTTGTTTGTTTTCTTCTTTAATTAAGGGATTTTAATTTTGTTTCATTACAGTGATTATCTTTAGTGTTGTAACTATGAAATAGCATTGTTATTTGATTCAAATATGGAAAACATGTTCATAATTTATAAACTTTTATACAATACAAGAAAGGTCCACTCTAACATCCATATTCGGATAAAGTGGATCCCATAGCCCACCTTAGCTTTTAGTCCATTTTTAATTTTATTTACTGTATTAAATTATGTAGACAGGACACAGATTAATCTGAAAAATATTTATGACTGATCATAATTAAAAAACGTTGATATTCATTTAATGTTTTGAAAAAACTGTAGATTACAACATGCACACGTCATTCAACTGCAGAAAGCGGACCGTCTTTGGGTTTAGTAAAATTACAAGGATATTAAATTAAATTAATTATGTGAATGGTTTTACAGATAGCATCCTCATTGATAAAATATACGTATTAGTGTAAAGTGTACCCAGTCCTCGTGGAGGGCCCACATTAACCGAATTCCTTTGTTATGTTTAATATTTTATACAGTCACCATGTCACATAATATCAAACGAAATCCGCCAGTATATTAAAAACAGCATCTACATAATATAATATATTAGGAGTTTCTTTTCAACATTTGTAATATTCAATAGCAGGAATTAAGAATTTATTATTAGCTTGAAAAACTTTTAAAATGGTCATTTTTATAAATATCACAAATAAACCCTTATTCGCACAATGAATAAAAGAAACTGGCCTTGGACCCGTAAAAGTTGATGAGGGGAAGAAGTTAAATATTTTCTGTTCCAGGGCAGCACAAATTAAAGAAGGTATTAAGAGGGTCCACTCAAACAGAAGTGTCCACATTATCCGAACTTCTCTATATATGGTATATATTGGGATGAAATCATCATTTCTTGTCTGGTCCACTCTAGTACACACCCTTTACTCTTCTTAAAAAATATATTTTTTCTCGCAATGGAACTTCTTAGTTGGTATAACTAACTCACTGGCTCTGTAGAACCCGTAGATTCATGGCCGCGCGGACATAAGCTCTCCATACATCCCTATCCTGAGCTATTTTTTTCCAATCATCCCCTATATAATCTACTTCCCTCAAATCATGAATAATGTTATTTTCCCACCTCATTCTTTGTCTACCAACTGGGCGTTTTTCTTCTGATTTTCCTATCAGAAGTTTCCATGCACCTCTTTTATCCCCCATACGTGCCACATGTTCTGCCTATCGCAATCTACGAGACTTAAATGTTCTTATTACTGTATATCTGACTTCCTATACATATCATATAGCTCCCTATTATGTAGTTTTCTTCATTCACCTGTCTGTTCGTCTCTTTTTTGGTCCAAAAATGTTCCTAAGAACTTTATTCTCAAATACTCGTAATCTTCCTTCCTCCCTTAAAGTAAGAGTCCAATTTTCGCAACCATGTAATGTAACTGGGAGAATAATTGTTTTATACATTTCAGTTTAACATTCTTTAAAGGAGTTGGGAAGACAAGAGTCTCTGTAATGTATAATAGCACGCGTTTCCAGAATTGAGCCTATGTTTAATTTATTTGTGCATTTATAGTTGGTATATAGGCTACAAATTAATTATGCAAATAAATTTACATTCTGTAGACTATCAAAATGGGACCATATATTCGACTTGCTGAAGAATTCACTTAGTTTGGTTCCTGCTAAATCGACTTTATTTCCTCGCCCTATTCATTTCTGTGCACGTTATTAATGTATATATCTTTGCATTTATAGTCATTGTAAAGTTAGTGACATTAAATTAAACACTTTTGCATTAAATTAAAAAAAACCTAAATTATGATGGGAGATGCATGCTTGTTGCAATAAGAATCAGACATTATCTTCTATTAAGAACAAAGTACACATCATTCAATTTGCCACGCCTTTCTCATAACTACGACATTGTGGTGACAATATACATTTTATTTCTGTATCTGAAAGGGATTTAAAGTATGAATATGATAGCTTCATTAACATATACATGTGATAAATAATATTTCTTTCACTGCGTCAAACGTTGCTCAAACTGGGGACCTTAATCCCCTAAAGCGATCTGATCTCATATGAAGAGGAAAGACGAAATCAATGTTGGCTGCCATATAGACCTATCCTAGGCCTATTTTAATACAAGCTCAATGGCAATGATGTCTAAGATATCCAACAATCAAAGTAGATGTATTAGTAATAACAATAATAATAACAATAATAATAATCATAATCATAATCATAATAATAATAATTTCTGTTTCATTTAGGAATATTCCACAATACAGTGTTTCTCCTTCAACCCAAAGTGATTTGTCGCCAAAGGCTCCTGTCTAAAACATCTTTTTCCCTCAAATCTCTAGCTTCCATATTTCTCCTCACTCCATTCATCGATCGTTCTCTAGGCCTGCCTCTTCCACTTCTTCCTTTAGCTTTCCAATTAAGGATCTTCTTGGTATTCTCTCTTCTTCCATTCTTATGAGGTGTCCATACCATTTCAAACGTTTTTCTATTTTTCCAAATATGTTTTTTCCAACTTCCATAATTTCCCTTATTGTGCTGTTTCTGACCTTTCCCTTCTTGAAATTCTTGTCGATCGCCTCCAAAAGTACATTTCTACTACTAACAGCTTGTTGGCTTGTTTCTACTTACTGTCCAGGAATAATAATAATAGTAATAATAATAATAATAATAATAATAATAATATCATGGCAGCTGCCGCCGTCTTCCGGAAACGAAACGCCATTCCTCTCTGCCCATCCATTGATCTTCCTCCAATCCTCTGATATTCATAGCTGCTTGTACCATTTCTATCCAAGTTTTCTTCGGTCTTCCACCTTTCCATTGGGATCTATTCCATAACAATTTTAGGCAATGTATGCTCTGACATTCTTTTGACATGGCCATACCTCTGTAATCTTTTCTTTCTATAATGTCTATGAAGTCCGGCTCCTCTTGTATACCCATAATTTCCCTTATTTATTTATTTATTTCGTATTCTATCCATTCTAGATTTTCCAGCTGATCTTCTTAAAACATCCACTTCTGCATTTAACATTCTTTTCATTTCCTGGTAGGAATTTGCCAGACTTCAGCACCATATGTTAAAATGCTCTGAATTATTGTTTGATATATTTGTAATTTTCTATTTTTTATAATATTTTTACTCCACCAAACAGAGTTTAAAGCATTTATTGCTTGTTTTGTTTGTGCGATTAATAATAATAATAATAATAATAATAATAATAATAATAATAATAATAATAATAGAATTATTAAGAAGAGGCGTTTTGGTCTTACATGTTAAATTGTCTGTAAATAAGGATGAATAACCTGGTCATCTAGACAGTAAAAGGGGTGAGACCTAAGAAGAAATATGGTAGAAGGACAGTACTCAAAATTAATAAGGACTATCGCCAATATTAACAGCAGAAAAATATCAGGTTTGCGAAAAATGTTGGATAGACTTAAAAACATATGTACAGTATGATAGGACACTACTGAAAAGAAAAGGCATTGTTGCCTATTTTAGAAGTAAAAGAAGACAGAAGATAAGAAGAAAAACACGGTGAACAAAGATTCGAGAATCTTGGATAGACCTGTGAAAATATGATAAACATAGATATCTGAAAGAGGACATGCACTTTTTCCTACATTAGCAAAAGAAGAAAAAAGAGTACAGTTTCGAAAAATCTTGGATAGACCTGCAAAATATGATAAAGGCAGACTTCTGAAAGAAAACAGGCACTGTCGCCTATATGCTTATTAGCAGCAAAACTAGAAGAAGAAAAAGTATTCGACGAATCTCGAATATATCTGCAAAAAAGATGACAGAGGCAGATTTCTAAAGGGGAACACCCACTATAATTTAAAAACTATTAGAAGTTGGAGGATAATAGCAAGAAGTAAGTCTCCAGGATCTTGAAGAATCTTGGAGATATCTAAAACCAATGGATAGAGAACATAAAGGGCCATAAAATGTGAAATGTCTGTGATATTATATTAGCTTGTATTTTAATATAATATGATATATCTTTTTAATATAATTTTGAATTGAATATTGTAATTGATGTTTGTTGTGTAATGAAATCAATCTATTAACACCTCAACAGGTCTGGAGACGGTGACCTACGTGCTGAAATAATCCGTGATGTACGAGGGTTGTAAATCAGCATTACCAAGTCAGGTCACACCAGCATTTACACATAAGTAACGATACTGATACCATCTTACTCTAGGTATCACCTTAATGGTCACTAACACCAGCTTCAAAATGTCCCCGAACACTTCCCGATTTATGTGACCATGCACTTAAAACACAACCAGCTGAGGATAGTTTATAATGTTTAAAATATATAATGTTTATTCAAAAAATTTAAAAAAATATAAATTTTACTAATTTTTTGTATTTTTAGTACAGTTTTCCAATTCATAATATTGCATTTTCAACTATGCATGCCATACTCTTTCTTTAAAAACCATGTTAAGTTCCATTTCCTCGGATTTTATATTATATAAGAAATCTTGGAATCAAATGTGAGGTTTCTGATTTTAAAGACCTCGCAAGTTTGCCTGTATGGAAATTAAATTTTGGAATGTGGAATTATATATTTATTATTTGGATTGTGCGTAGTTTCAAATTAAAAAATGTTATTTTTTTTCTGCAAGCAATCTCTGTGTCTCTGAAGGCATCATCATCATCTTAAAGGTATGGGTCTATTGGACCGTTCCGCTCACCTCTGCACAATATGGTACAGGGCGTCCTTCCAACGTCGTTTCGGTCTTCCTAAGTTTCTTCGGCCTTCAGGTATATAATAAAATATCTGTTTTGATA
Organism: Diploptera punctata; assembly: GCA_030220185.1. Taxonomy (NCBI): domain Eukaryota; kingdom Metazoa; phylum Arthropoda; class Insecta; order Blattodea; family Blaberidae; genus Diploptera; species Diploptera punctata. The sequence continues at coordinate 2,227 of JASPKZ010005228.1, read as the reverse complement.
AACGATTATTTGGCATTCTTTGTACATGTTCAAACCATTTACATCTATTTCTGTATATTCTCTCTTTTATACTATATACTTGTAATTAATCAGATTATCTTGACTTCTCTTTCGATCTCTTAAAGATACACCTGGAACGCATCTCAGGAATATCATTTGTATTGTCTCAATTTATGTTTATCAGAGATCATTAAGAGTCAAATCTCAGACCCATATGTTAACGTTGGAACGGCTACTGTTTTGTAAAATTTCAATTGAGTTTCCCTTGCGATCCTATTTCTCAAATATATTCTTATTGAACCACATATCTCTTGAAATTTCCCTAATATCTTCTCCATATCCAAATTTTGCAGATATGATATCATGCATCCCAGATAATTAAAACAAGTTATTGTTCAATTATGTTCACTCCAATTACAATTTCTGTCCTTTTATGCTGAGTTCCAATAAATGCCATGGACTTTGTTTTCTATGTTGATATATTCAAATTATAATATTTTATTAGTTTTCGTAATTTATAAACGATTTTTGTAGTTTATTTTCTGAGGAAGCTACATTGATGTGGTCGTCTGCGAATAAAATACAGTTAATTTGCATTCCATGTATCATAAAATGTTCATCTGAAAGAGTTTGCCACGTACTAATGGTATCGTCTAAATATATATTAAAAAGTATTGGCGAAAGTGGGCAACATCGAAGTCATTTGTTGGTTTCCATGTAAGTTTCTCCAGGACCATTGCCTCTGAAGGAAATTTAGAAAACTCGTCTATTCATATTTACCACGTTTTTATTAACAAATTATTTACAGCAGTTACAAATAGGCATATTTTTATATGCTGAGTTGAACAACCCGCTATAGGAGTAGAACTAATGTTATAGTGACGTCAGTGGTCGGGTGAGCGTGTTCAGACATAAGTACCGGTACTATATATTTTTAAAACATACCAAATTTTAAAAAACAAAACAGTAAAAATGGAAGTTGCGGGTGACGGTCAACGTTTTCTGGAATAATGTGTACGATTCATTACTTGCAGTTGTACTAGCTCCCCACCTGGTTTGTTTTCGTTCCCTCCCTCCCTATTGTGGGTTGTCCAACTCTGCATACAACAATATTTATTCATTGACACCACAAATGAGTATCATGATAACTGGCTACCTTAATTGTTTCTTTACAGATCTAACGAGAAGAGAGATTGAAAACAGCGAAAAAAATGATGGAGAGACAAGTCACGTGAAGTGAAACTGGCCAGGATGCCTAAATCTTAATTTTATGACAAGTATTTATGCAATATGGTTATTACCATTATTATGACTGCTTTTGTTCTGAACAGTTTTTATTAGTTGGGCCTAATTATTATTAATTGAGGTAATTAAAACTATATTTACAGTTGAAATGATTATAAAATGAGATTATAAAACTCATACAATTTTTATTAAGTAGTCCATAACAATTGTAATGTGACCAACGTATAATAACACAGGCCGACAAGGTTTTCTTCACAAGAAATCTGATTAGTGAATTTAGTGCATTTTTTCATACTGAATTCAGATATGTAGTCAGAATTTTTCCATCAGGTACAGTTTTTTTTGTGGCAGCTGCTTTTTAAAAATGTATTTTAGCATTTTCTTTTACCTGTCATAAGAACCTTTTCCTTATATGAAGTACCAGTATATGCAGATATGACCTTAACTCATAACTCTGATTTTGACCTAGCTCAAACTGAAAATGATTCAGATGGAAATAAAAATGATCTTACATGAAATATGTCCAAAATCACTATGTACCACTTTCTAGTTAAGTCAGAATGAGTTAGAGTAAGATGGATTTTATTAAAAATTATAAAAAATGTAAATGAATATCACAGAAACTCTTGCCTGATAGGAAAAAACTGAAATAATACTTAAATATTCAGGATGAAAAATACTTCTAAAATCTCATATTTTTATTCGTGTGAAAGAAAAAAGTTCATTTTTGTCGACCAGTGTATATATACCTAATAATTCTTTTCTTTATCTTAGTTTAACTTCTCCTTTGTACGTAGGCAACTTTTACAGCTAACTTGACCAGAGCCTTACAGAGACACGATTTATAGGGAGTGTACTTTCAAATTGTGATCACACACATACATATTTTTTCCACATAAGGGCATTAAGGACTTCTCTGGATGAGTGATTAGCCCAATACCAGAGCCACCTCCTTGTCAACACGAACATTAAAAAATAATAC
>JASPKZ010005226.1:0-12830 GCA_030220185.1 Diploptera punctata | reverse complement strand
TGGCTATACATTTGATCCGCGTTGTGTGATGAAAATATTGTGCAGTATATTATTACATATAACCACGTTCTATTACCATTTTGTGCAGTATGAACCCTCGCTCTGCTAAACCATTTTGCACCACGCAGGGTTATATTGTTGATCACTATTTTGATCGGAAAGCATAGATTGTTCAAATTGTGTGACATCTTTTGCCCGGGCCCATAGGGCAAAGAGGAATTCAACTTCTTTACTAAATTCTCCCAATATGTAATGTTTACTGACTTATAAAATACAAACCGTGGAAGCTTTGGGATAAGGAACTAACACACGCTTGAGCAAGCTTTTGGAATTTGACTTTGATATCTGACTTATGCTAACTACTGAATGAACAGCATAGAGTAAGTAAAAAGCACAACTAAAGCTTTTAATGCGAGTCAAAATTAGTCAGATATAATCATGAAGATAAATAAATAAATATTCAATTTACAAAGAAAAGAAATCATAATAGATCATCTATACAAAAAGAAAATATGATATAAATCAACATACATACATACATTATCACTCACTCTAGTCCAGCCTCGGGTTGGGGGGAAATACTGTCTTAGCGTCCCCACCTGGCTTACTGTACTAAACACACTAAACCGCTCTCCTCAGCTGCTCTGAACCAGACTCCAATGATGACTAAGTAGATGATGATTCGATGTTACAAAACACAGCTATTTATGAGAGTTCACAGGGAGAGGGGGAATGCGCGATAGCACAGGGTTCGCACTAGGAAAGGAGGGATAGATAGGAAAGCATTTGGGCACTGTTCATAAAGATGACACTCGAGATGGAGACGCGATGACGTATAGTTTGCGCAGTAGACGTAATTCCTGTATCGAAAGTCCGTTACAATTGCTGCATGGGCAATAACGTATGCTAATGATCGTGAGGCCGCAAGACGGGCAAGACGTGAGTTTAACGTAGCATTGCAACCGTCGACTGTGGGGAAGTGGAGAAAACTACTGCTGGAAACGGGAAGGATGCAGAAAATCAATCCTCCTGGAAGGCCTCGCATTAGCACGGATGCAGAGACTTGTGGAGGCGTTCGACGCTAGCCCACAAAAATCAACCCGCCAAGCTGCACGTGAGCAGTGATTTGTCTTGTTTTGTTCTATTGTTGTAATTTGAAGGATTCCCTTTCCAATGATATCATATTTCCTTTAATAATAATATTTCGTTTACAAAAATGCGATCAAACGTATAAGCCATATTTCTGAATCACTCTGTACAAATATGGATCGCACGGGCAGTTAAGCCCGTTACAATAGTTGATGTTTGGTAATAATTACTTAAAACAAAAAAAAGAAAACACAATAATATTACAATTAGATAACAATACAATTACATTATACATTAACTTAGTTATGTAGAATTATTAAGAATTAATGTTATTTCAATTTGTTAACATATTTATTTATTCAATGAATGAGTTTGTTCTTATTTTCCGCGTTTTGTCCAGAAATGTGCCCAAGTTTATCCAATTTTCTGGGTTTACCAATAACTCGTAACATGCCAATCTTTCACGATTTGAATTTAGAAATCTTTATACATATATTAAGGGAACAGAATGTCCAAATTGTCCAGAAATATAATAATTCCATGACGCGACAGGCCTATAAAACCCTTAGCCTACCATCCGACTGCTGGTTTCACATCCACATGTGTCAATCACAGAGGTAGATGATCATCAGCCAGTGTAGAAGTGACATGTGGTCAGCATGTCGAGTTCCCCACTCGGTATAGCTGGTTTTCTCAACCTGGATCCGCTACTAATGTAGCTACCCAAATGCCAAACGTTGTTGGGTGGGCACCGGTCCCATACTGACCGAAATACCATGAGAAAATGTCTTCCCCAATGGAGACTCGAACCAATGCAAGTCCCGTAGCTCTGCGCCAACGCTTCCTGCCTTAACCACTCAGCTAGGGCGCGGGACCCAAAAAATATAATATGGAAGATTAATTTTGTCTGCTTCATTCAAAACTCTGTATAACCTCTCATCTTATGGGTATTTTCTACGTATGACACGTCATCTGGGCCTTACAGTGACACGAGCTTTCGGGAAAGGATTGTCTATAATATTGCCTTTTTATTCAGGTTTATCGATTTTTTAAGAGCCTGAAAATCTTCAGACTCGGGGTCCACTGTTTAAAATCCCTGCCGACGTATTTGTCCCTTGGATTTACCCTTGCTAAAAAATCCAACGAACACGGCCGGGTTTGAACCCGCATCCCTCTGAATCTGAACTAGAGGCAAGGAACATAACCACTAGCCCACCGCGGCCGATAATAATAATAATAATAATAATAATAATAATAATAATAATAATAATAATAATAATAATAATAATAATAATAATAATAATAATAATAATAATAATAATAATACTTACTCACTGGCACTATGGAACTCGTAGGTTCATGGTCGCGCGGACATAAGCCCTCCATACATCCCTATCCCGAGCTAATGCTTTCCAATTATTCCCTGTATAATCTACTTCGCTCAAATCATAGTTAATGTTATTCTCCCACCTAATTCTTGGTCTACCATCTGGGCGTTTTCCCTCTGGCTTTCCTAATGATAATAATAATAATAATAATAATAATAATAATATAAACAACAATAACAATAAATAGATGGATCATCGGTTGATTAATGTCTTTGACATCGTCCGATTCCTAACAGACAATTTTGTCGGTCCATCCAATCTCATGGTTGTAGATGTTTCTTCTTCATGTATAAACATGTTCCCTGACTTCAGGAGGTTTTAGGTCTTCCTCTGCCTCGTCTTCCCTCAGGTTTCCATTCCAAAGCAGATTTTGCTAGTCGATCCTCTTCCATTCGCTGGACATGTCCGTACCATCTTAATTGCTGAGTTTTAATATAATCTAAAATAGTGTCTTCAATCTTCATTTTCTCCCTTATAACTGAGTTCCTAATTTTTATCTTCTTGAAATTCTTGCTGCCCTTTGTATAAAGTCAATTTCCGTTGCCAAAACATACTTATTTGTTTTTGTTGTTAATGGCCAAAGTTCTACTCCATAAGTAATGATGTTTTTAACAATTGTATGATATTCATTTTATTTTTATTACTTATATTTTTATCTCACAATATTCCATTGAGGCAAGCAATTGCAAATTTGCCTTTATTATTTCTATTTCTTATTTCCTCTTCATAACTCCCATTTATATTTATTTTAATTCCTAAATATGTGATATCACTACAAGATTTTATTGTTTCTCCAGTCTCCAAAATTAATTCTTTTTCTGGTTCACCAGTTGTTATTAATAATAATAATAATAATAATAATAATAATAATAATAATAATAATAATAATAATAATAATAATAATAATAATAATAATAATAATAATAATAATAATAATAATAATAACAATAATAATAATAATAATAATAATCATAGTATATTCACGAATTAAGGCATTTGTTGACCTGTTTCGGCCTCAAGAGAAACACCATCCAGAAGTCTTTTGAGTGGACGTCCTGGTCTTCTTCTTCCTGCAGGTTGATATCTTAACATTTGTTTGGGCATTCTGTGATCTTCCATTCGATGAACATGTTGCATCCATCTTGACTTATAATCAGAAATTTTGTTTTCTAAAAATTAGATGTCTTCATTTTTTTGTGATCTAGTAGCGTGTATCCTGCAGTCCTCCGAAGATATCTCATTTCAGCAGATCTAAGTCTCTGTATATCCTTGTGTTTCAACGTCCATAATTCGCTACCATACAAAAGAGTTGGAAGAGCCAGTGTTTTATACACTTTCAGTATATAATAATGATAATGATAATACTTTATTTAAGCTGCAAGAGTTAAGGCTATAAGGCCTTCTTTTCCTCTCAACCAGCAAATAATAAAATTATGGAACAATTAAATACTTATTACAATTTTAAAATATTAGCAAAATATAGAATAAACGTAGCATAATGCGGATTGTGTCTAATATTACCTAACACTAACAAAATATGTGGTAGAAATGAAATAAAATAAGGTAAAAGATGTTCATTAGATGAATACTTATCGGTACGTACAAAATGGTGAATATAGTTGTTATGCAGGTGGTATTTTCATTATATGGACGTTAAGAATGGCCCATAATTTAACAAATGATGAAGGCATTAAACTATGCCCACTATGCGATGACCATGAAAACTGGCAGCATATTATAGCATTCCGTAGAGAGACAGAACAACTTAGATTACAGATGCTGCCGGAGAGATTTCTCAGGTCGGATCGAGGGAGAGTGGCGTGTTGGGATCTTTTAGGACGGATCGAGAGTGAATAAAAAACATGCAAATTTTTGGGTACAGTAAGAAAATTGAGATATAACAAAATTGTAAATTAAGGATATATGTATTAACAATAAGAAGAATCTCAATATGGTCTTTGTTTTCGATCTTTAATCATGTTATATAATAAGTAGGTCTGATAATTTGAATAGTCTGATAGTGCATTTAATGTCTACAGGGACGGGGGGAGGGGGGTATGAGCGTACGGTGTGTATATGTGTGCGGGTGTGTGGATGTATGTGTGTGTGTGTTTTTTTTTCTAATTTGTTTTCTAGCATTTTTTTTAGTGTTAATGTACGGAATGTGGATGAATGTAGATATGTATTATTGTGATGTAGTGTAGACATAGATTTTACTTATATGTAGCCTGTTATTGTTTTTGATACAGGTGTATTTGTAGGTATTTGTTTATATTATTAATTTTATTTTTTTATTCATGGAAAAATAATGCACGTACGGCCAAGCAGGCCCATGCGCACTGTAAATGCATATGTATTTTCTTTATTCTGAAAAAAAAGGCAATAAATTCCATTATTCTTCTTATTCTACCGGTTAATTTGGATTTAAATAATGATAGCTATTGTATTCTTCAGTATAAATATATTTTAATTAATAAATAATATATATGTTAATTTTTATTTAATATAGTTAATACCGGCGCGACATGCGTTGCTACGCCTAAATAAATGAAAATGAATGTGCTTTTATGTTTAGTTGAATAAGTAAAAGGAAAAATAATTCTAAATTTATATTTTTTAGATACTCCGTGCTGATTACCCGGCGTTGCCCGGGAATCTACCTATCCCGATCCTCTTGACATAAATCAGCTGAAATACGAAAATTGTTGTGTTTTATGTTTAGTTAAATAAGTGAGAGGAAAAATTTATATCGCAATTATTTTTAGATACCACGTGCTGTTTACCCGGCGTTGTCAGGGAATCTACTCTTCCCGATATTATTGACATAAATGAGCTGAAAGACAAAAATTATTGTACTTCTTATGATTAGTTGATAAGTCAATTGAAAAATAATTATAAATGTATATCGTAATTATTTTAAGATTCCCCGTGCTGATTACGCGGTGTTGCCCGGGAATCTACTTATCTCCATCTTCTTGGCATAAATGAGGTTAAAGAAAAAATTCGTTATTGAAAGTTATCCGTAAAAGAATACCCGCCATATGCTGTTATGCTTGCACAGAAATCTACGTACTTGTCTCGATCTTCTTGGCATCAATGAAAGAACAAAAATAGTTATTGTGAGTTATCCGTAAGAGATAAACATATGCTGTTCCGGACGTTGTTTTGTAGAGCATTTTGATATATTCAATTCTAATATAAAATTATAGAATATTCACCTGAAAGGTCCGTCTCCTCAACTTAATTATCATTTAACTGTAGCGCTTGATAATTAAGTTGAGGAGACGGACCTTTCAGGTGAATATTCTATAATTTTATATTAATTTTGAATAAACCTCAACGGAACACATCATGAATCTTATAAAAGTTGATATTCAATTCTGTTTGCATTAATTTTGTGTATTCGTTATGATTTAGGCAGCGTAAGCCATTTAAGTGTCCAAAGAGCTACTTTTTTCACGTTTTGCACTACAAAGGGCGATTTTTAAGGGTGTAGGAGTTGAGTATCGCAACTCTCCTTATAGGCCTATGTTCATCCCTGGAATCTCCTGAACATTTTGCAAAAAGCCCCATCACAATCGGATCAACGGTATGGCCGCGCATAAAGTACGAACAAACAAACACACATTTTTATATATAAGATTTTATGATGTTTGTAATGGAGTATCTGTTCTAGACGTTATATTGCGTTATATTGTACTCTAAGATTAAATATTTATGTTTGGTTAGTTAGATACTTTATGGACCTAATTTAACTACCACCTTTAATTTATTCGATTATAATAGTTTATTTTAATTACAATTGCAACACAAGAGTAAGATATTTTTTTGTCAATTTTATCCCTTGAGTTTCCCAATTCCTTTTCCAAGATGTTGAATACAAAGTCAAAATGGAAATTTTGGAGGGGGTGAGCTTTGTGTAGATAAGGACCCTCTTTGTAGCAGTGTCAGTTTTCTTTCAGGAGCAAAAGGGGAGAATACCAACTGAAATTACTTTGAGCCTTTCTCACTCCCAGAATTTCCTTCCTCGTCCTGGTGTGACTTCAATTTACAAATCGTCTTCCTTTTCTCCATTTCATCCCTTTTCCTCTTTTAATTAATATGTACCTTAACAACTTCTATTCTACTCTCTTTCTAAGTGTGGTCCTTTTCTCACGTTCAAATTCTCAGTTAAACACAATTACCTTAAGATTGATTGTTTTTGAAGTTTTCAAATGAGCAATATATAAAGGAAAATCTAATAATATATTACAGAGAGTGATTCACAAATAGGGCTATACGTTTGATCGCATTTTGTGACAAAAAATATTATTATTAAAGGAAATATGATGTTATAATTGGAAAGGGAATTCTTCAAATTACAACCAATAGAACAAAACAAAACAAATCACTGCTCACGTGTAGCTTGGCGGGTTGAATTTTTGTGGGCTAAGCGTCGAATACCTCCACAATTGTCTTCATTCTTTCTGCATCCGTGCTAATGTCGAGGCCTTCCAGAAGGTTTGATTTTCTGCAGCCTTCCCGTTTCCAGCAGTCGTTTTCTTCCACTTCCTCACAGTCGATGGCTGCAATCCTACGTTAAACTCACGTCTTGCAGCCTCACGACCATTAGCATACATTATTGCCCATGCAGCAATTGTAATTCGCTCTTGCATATCCAACGCCATTTTGACTAATGACGTAAGTTTCTACACTGTTTTAATTCCATTGTTGTAATTTAAATAATTGCCTTTCAATGGTAATCTCATATTTCCTGTAATGGTAATATTTTTATCATACAATGCGATCAAACGTATAGCCATATTTATGATTCACCCCCGTACTTAAGATTTTGACGGCTATCGTTATTAATTCTAAAATACCTTTCGGGGTTCTTGTCCGTGTGTTGCAGTCCAACACTTTTGAAATTCATATTAAAGCACCTTTGAGGTTATGTAATAAGATGTTAATTATATTATTTTTACCTGGTAAGTCAGTCGTCCTCAACTATGTTATTCTTCAAGTTATTCTAATGTGGAGGCCTTTCGAAAACAATGTTTCCTCATCTTCTGCGTTTTAACTGGAACTGTTGGTGTTATATGGGCTGTATATAACGGATTTATGCTGCGGTTGTGTTCTCGTTGAGCAGGTCTTTATTAAGGAATTAAATTGTAATTATAAATTTTAAGATTCTTGCTTACAACTTTTATATATATATATATATATAATATTATATATAGTAAAAGTGATCCCACAACAGGCCCGAAGGCCCTTGGGGTAGCAGGAGGGTTAAGGCTCCCACTTTTTCTAGACAATCGGCACTTTATGTCAGCCGGGTTGTCAGCCCTGCGTGACGGCCGCCTTTACCCCCCCAGAACAAGCGTCTGGTACTCATTTCCGTTAGAGAGCTTAGTCTACTGCAGGGCCACAGTGCCGCCAGAGGGTTTGGGTCAGTTTTAAAAAATCCTGACCCCAACGGGACTTGAAACCCTCGACCCTCCGCTTTGTTATGCTCAGTGCCTTAACACACTACGCTACGGCGTGCCCCTATATATATATATATAATATATATATATATATATATATAATTATTTTCTTTATTTCGAGTGTTAGAGAGGGAACTACATTTTGCTTACATCCGCTTAAGTGAGGTGATGGGTTGCAATTTTTCGACATTTTCGGTCAAATTTAGCATTTTTTTTTTTGTATTAAAAATACTATCTACCTTAGAGTATAAGTTGGTGAAATTTGAGTGTCCTATGGCGCTTGTAACTCTCCCTAATGACTGTAGGAGAGCATGTATGCTACATTTTCAATTTAATTGACATGCAAACGTTTCAAATTGGCTTTTCCCACACTTTTATTTTCATTGCATTTCAATTTACATTCAAATCAAAATAGCATTGACAAATTTAATTATAGAAGCAACGAAATATTCACTGGCATGTCCCACACACCTCTTCTTCTTCTTCTTCTTCTTCTTCCTTCCAGTATTAGGGCCAAGCGCCTGTTACGATCCTAAGAAAAGTTTTCCCTCCACGTTTCATAGGACGGCCCGACTCAGGGGTCCTCATCTAGGGGATATGTGCCCAAGCTGAGCAAAACTATTTCTTCCACTACTTGTGTTTGCACGCTATTTAACTTTACTATCTAACCTCTCTCTTGGTTAACTCTTGTTATTTTTTTTTCGACCCCGACGCTATAGGTCATCCGAGGGCTAGGGAGTCTTTCCTTTCCTTTCTTCCATATTCTCTTAACCTTTATTTTCTTTCTCTTCTCCAGAAATGCCTAACCAGAGGCTATAAGATGGCAGCCCCATCACTGGTCTTGCCTTCCTTTTGGCCAGGCAACCAATCGAAGGGACTATTATTATATGTACTTCATGTCCCACACACTATGGATAATAATTCATACATGGATTTTGAAACAACTTGATAGTTTTTAAATAAAAAGAAAAATATGTGTAGTAATTTAAAACAAAATCATATGCAGAGGGTGGATATATGTTCTCTTCCTTTATAATGATATTAGAAAAGTTAATCTGCATATGTGTGTTCTAGATATTTCAGTGGTCGTGAAAAAAAAAAATTAAAATACTAAATACAAAAATTGTAATATGCAAATTTTAAAATGGATTCTCTTGAATAACTCAAAACCCTTTAAGGCCTAGAAGGACTGAAACTTTAATATAGTATTACCTATTATGGTATGAAGTGTGTGTACAAACAGTCAAGTATGTAGCTTAAAACACATGTAGAAAATAGAAATTTCACCCATCACCTCCCTTAAAGGCAGAACCTTTATTCGATCAATGAAATTGCAGTCATATATCGTGTTTGTTTACATTAAAACTGAAACTTAGTTCGGAGGGAGGTATAGGAATAAAATTTACATCTGAAAATAAACCATACAAAGTGATATCATCTGTGTTCTCCAGTATTATCACATTCCTTCATTAATAATCTATTTGTTTTGTTTGTTTTAGGTAAGTCTGGAAATATTCCAACAAGATTTAATCCTCAATTGCCATTGGTCTACTGTAGAGATTGGTAAGTACTGTTCGTTTATATTAAGTCATTACAAATTGTGACCAGAATTCAGCTATTTGGTTAACAAGTATACAACTATTTGAGAAACTAAAATCCATTCTATTTCGTTATGTGTCGTGCAAGGGAAAATAATTTCGTGCAAATAAGTAGTGCGGTAAATTCTGTAAATAAAAGAAGGACAAAACAAAGAAATGTAATTGAGATAAGGACGGGAGAGAGAGAGAGAGAGAGAGAGAGATATAGAGAGAGAGAGATGAGAGAGAGATAGAATATTACAGCGGGAGCGATCGAACATGAAACCTCATGCATGGGATACAGAAGCTCCCTCCACTAGAACACAACTGTCCCTGCTAGGAAGTGTCTGTATGAAGCGATGCAATTCTCCAGGACTTACTTGTGTAATGAAATCAGATATTAACTTTACTTAATTTAAATTGATCAGACGCGGTTTTGCATTACGTAGTGTTTTGTAAACAAAGTAATGAGGCGCTACAATCGTTAATCATTTCTACATATGAGCTGTTTCCTTTAATTAATTTATTTACCTATATATACAATGTATTTATATAACGATTTCGGATTATTTACGCAGAAGTGCCAGAAAGTCAAAATTACAACATGTCACAAATAAGGAAATTCTAAACATAAGTAGAAGCAGAAGAAAGCACAATTGAAAGAATTGAGGAGAAGGAATTAAAGTGTTTTAAGAATGGAAGATGAGCGATGGCCAAAGCAACTATATCAATAGTATCCGACCAGAAAGAAGAAAAGAGGTAGACCAAAGTTAAGATGGAAGGAAAACATGAAGACATTAACAAGAGGGCTAAGCATTGAAGATGCCTAAGATCGTAGGCTTTGCAGGTTTGACACGGGAAGACGGCAGCAGCTGTAAAAAAACCGAAGATAGAAGATAGATAGATAGTTCATATTATGGAAGCCTAGTAACGTGAGGTATTGTACAACTAGGGCAGCAAGTTGATGAATATCTCCAGGGTCTTCGGTCCATTATTGGCTGAATTACCCTCTCCTATGGAGAGATTCCTCTTCTTACACAGGATTTTTAATCTGTGTAATATAGGTTAAAAAATAATGAGAACCAATAAATAGATTGTGCGAGGTGCTCGCATGAAGTGTGATAGAGAGTTGTACTTAATAGTGCGACTTGATATCAATATACTACTGTGGATATATCCACAATCTATCACCCAGATACATAGACCAAAAAGAAACCATCTTATCATGATGGCTAGGATTAAAATGAACCACAATCCTATAATGATAGCCACGAAGGAATTAACTGCCAGGACGCACACCATTGTGCATCAGTATGCAGAGCCTTCGACGGTTGCCACGTCACAGTCACACAATAGTAGTTATTTAAAAACAAAGCCTTACCAGGATCTAAACCTGGGCCTGCGTCCTAGCAAAGATCATGTTACCGGCTGTTATATGAAATGAAACAATGCGAATACTGCATGAATAAGTACGGGGTGAATCATAAATATGGCTATATATTTGGTCGCGTTGTGTGATGAAAATATTACCATTACAGGAAATATGAAATTACCGTTGAAAAGGCAATTATTCAAATTACAACAATGGAATAAAACAAAACAGTGTAGAACTTACGTCATTAGTCAAAATGGCGTTGAATATGCAACAGCAAATTGCAATTGCTGCATGGACAATAACGTATGCTAATGATCGTGAGGCCGCAAGACGGGCAAGACGTGAGTTTAACGTAGCATTCCAGCCGCCGACTGTGGGGAAGTGGAGAAAAAGACTGCTGGAAACGGGAAGGTTGCAGAAAATGAAACCTCCTGGAAGGCCTCGCATTAGCACGGATGCAGAAACAACGAAGAGAATTATGGAGGCGTTCGACGCTAGCCCACAAAAATCAACCCGCCAAGCTGCACGTGAGTTCCATATCAGTAAATCGTAATTTGAAGGATTTCCAATGACTATTTAATTCATGCCCCAAATGGGACTCAATGGCCAATCACGTTTCAATGATTTCTGTTTTACAACCAATCAGTGTCGTGATTCACGAAATATTTATCAGTGTTATAATTACCATATTAAAGAAGGCTCCTCCTTTTTAATATTCTGAACAGGTCTGACCATTATTTTGCAGTGACTGAGCCATGAGAAATACGGCTACCAGATTGTATATATAGTGCATGAATGTCAACACATGCCGCATGCGGGAGTTAATATATAAACATTTGTAGCAATTGATTATACCACCAAAAAAAGAAAAAAAAACCACTGTTTGCACTTTCTATAAATGTATTTTTTCCCAGGTAACAATCCCGAAAAATATAATTGTCATATTTACATCATACGACATCAGAAATTAATTAATATACAGTTTTGATGCGTTTCATTTTTTCTCCACTAGAGAGCATTCTTAAAATATTGCGTTCCTTTGGCAATAAATAGTATGATCTGTGTGCAGTGACACAACAAAAGAGAGCAGCTGAAGCGTACCCTTTCGTTTTACTCATTTGTTTTCAAACATCGCCGTTTACATTAAATATATAAATATTTTAAAATAACCATATTTAAATAATGATTTGTGAGTAAACAGCTTAATTCTATTCGTTAAATAGTCCTAAAAAATGCCACTCTTGATTTCCAAATTCTCTAGATAAATTCACTCCTCACTTCGTGAATCGTGAATTTATCGATAATTTGGAAATCACTGATGGCATTACTTATGATAACATCATATATTTCCTTTAATTAATAAAATTTTCGTCACAAAATGCTATCAAACGTATAGCCATATTTCTGAAATCAGCTTGTACTTAGGCCACCGGATTTTGACCTCAAAGGAGACAGCACACGTAACAAAGTCACTGGTTGTGAATCGCTCTTCAAAACTTTCTACACCATCAAAGAGTTATGCGCATCATTTTTTTTCAAACGCTGAATACCATATACAGTAGATATAGCTAGTGGGTACTGCATTATTACTAACTGTAATCCAAGGTAACCTATAACACATGGTATGAAGGTTAAATATCTAATATAACTTTATTCGTGATCAGAAAGTGAGTGAGATTATAATCTGACGTTTGAAGTTGGTGTTTTGTCATGTTGGCACCAAGTGCTATGAGCCAAGCATGTGTTTAAACATAGTGTTTTGACAAGAACCCCAGCATATAACACCGACTTTTCACCTCCAACCCCATCCCATATAATCCTGACCAAACTGACAGTTTATTTCTATATCGCCGTCAAATTTTGTAATCCCAATACAAACCAATTTTTAACGTACAATATTTAAACTAGAAGCAACATTTCCACAAAACGCTGACGT
>JASPKZ010005225.1:0-11128 GCA_030220185.1 Diploptera punctata | reverse complement strand
CCATGCCATTTTTAAAGGAAAAGAGGTTTACAGTGTGAGGCTTCTCTCCATATCATTGTAATTTGAACCCCATAGAACTTATTGGAATCTACTGACACAAAAAAATTACATCAAAAACTATGCCATCCATTATTTTAAGAACTAGAAAGAATGACAAAAACATATTAACCAATATAAACAAGAAGATTGGTTTAAAAAAGCTTGGCAGGCATGTAAAACGATACAAGGAATACTGGTTACAGTAAGGGTTTAATGGAGGAGCCAACCGAAATTACAATAATTAACATTAGCCTTGATAGTGGTGACAAATATGAAGCTTGAAATCAGACAAAATGTGCAATGAAGCCACTGACACAGTTGAATGAAGCAGGAATAAGCATAAATCTGCCCTTACACTGAAGTGACTTCACATACACGTTAGAACTATTTTCATTGTATGTTTGTGCCATGTTGCCATTCACCTGTCCCCTCAGTATCCACATGGAAGATAATTTAGTGTATACATAAAACAGCGACACATGGCCAGCAGTACGTCATATCTCTTGAAATATGTCAAGGGTGGAGAGGAAAATTTGATTTTATATGGTGAGGTGTGTCCAATGATCCAGGTGGATTAATGATTAACCACACTTGCCTATGGTTCCGGGGGTCGTAGATTCCAAATCTAAAGGATCAATGGATTTTTAATGACACAATCCTGATACATAGCTTCCTTCAGATGGGTTAGTAAAGTTTCGGTCATTTATGCATCCAAAAGAACCTCAAGCCTGAAAGTAAGAGGCCTCTGAGACAAACTTTTCCAGTCATTTAATGACGCACATTTTCCTTTGTTGATATGTATGCATTAGAATAATAAAAAATTTATTTAACTTTCACAGGGAGACAAGAACACTATGAGGTTTAATTTAATAATTAAATTGATGTTTTTTTATCTTACCTCACTCATATCCTTTTTTTCTATACTGCAGTTCGGAGCTTATCTCCATCGTCAGTAGCCTCTGGTCGACCGGTGTTTTATGTCGTTTCTTGGCGGTTTTCTTCTTACTTCTATCGGTGGAACATATGAAATCCTCTGGATCAGGTCAAAATTTGCGGTGTTTTCGAAAATTCCATGAGTTTTATCTTTCTTGTTTTTTTTGGATATGGATTTTTTCCCAGACTGTGGAGTTCCTTTAGTTTATCTGTTTGTTTGATTAGGCTAGCTTCTGTATCAATTAAATGTTTTTCAGACCAAGCATGGGCTTGCTACTGCTGACTTGTCCACTTCACCCTTTTTTACATTTTCTAAGGTGTTCTTCAAATCTAGTTTTTAAATTTCTTTTTGTTTTTCTATATAGATTTTGTCGCACAATCTTGACATTTGATCTGATATATTCCTGATTATATTCTTCTCCAATTTTTTTTTTTTTTTGTTTTTTTTAATTATCTTGTTTAGGCTGTATTCATTCCTTTGGGGCCAATCGAATGTTAAACTTATTGAAAATTTTCTGGAACTTGTGGTGTTTTTTACGGATGGTAAGTGAATTTTTTGAATCTTATGTTCTCTTCTGTTTGTTTTTTAAGGTGTGCTTTCATTAATTTGTTTTTGCCTTTTAAACTTATTTATTTTCTTGTGTACCATGTTTCTCTTCATAACCATTTTCTATTGCTACTTTAATTATGTATTCTTTTTCTTTTTCATTCATTTTTTTCATGGTTCAGGGTACATTCACCAATCTGTCTGTGTGTTAGGCTATTGAATACAAGCTTCCTTGTGCAGGAAATGGGTTGAATCCTGATGCCTTAATGTAGTTATCTTTATGTGTGTTCTTTCTGTATATTCCATGCTATCTTTTTTTTTTTCGTTTCTATTTAGGTTTATATCGATCAAATGTCAATATTGCTCAAAACTTATATAGAAAAACAAAAAGAAATTTAAAAACTAGATTGAAGGAACACATTAGAAATGTTAAAAAGGTGAAGTTGGACAAGTCAGCAGTAGCACCCGTGCTTGGTCTGGTGAAAAACATTTAATTGATACAGAAGCTAGCCTAAATCAAACACAGACAATAAACTAAAGGAACGCACAGTCTGGGTAAAAATCCATATCCAAAAAAAACAAAAAGTACAAACTCATGAATTTTGAACTCCCGCAAATTTTTGACCTGATCCAGAGGTTCATATGTACCACCGATAGAAGTAAGAAGGAAACTGCCAAGAAGACACGACATAACACGGTCGACCAGAGGTTTACCTGACGATGGAGATAATCTCCGAAAACTGCAGTCTATATGAAAAGGATATGAGAGTTGAGGTAATCAAATTAATTAATTTTATTATTTATTAGTTAAAAAAATTGTTAAATAAAAATACTCACTCGATCAACTGATTCGTGCCTAGCAGTTTAATTGTAGAACATGTAAAGCTGGAGATCTTGGGTTCAAACCCCAGCGTCAGGTCCAATTTTTCTCTCTAGTTATGTTAAATTACATGATAAACTTTAAATTTAGAATAAAATTATTCATCATCCAAAACATTTTTTTTTTTGGTACATAAAAATAACTTATACATTTTAACTACCAATGTCTACTGTTTAATTATATTGATCCTTATTATTGAAAAATAAATGCCAGAGTCTTATTAAATAACGAAATCTATTTTTTGTCAAAAAATGAACCCTTTCTTTGAGTTAAGGAATTTTTAATATCCTGATATAAAAACAATATGATGAATAATACTGACCCAAAAAACAATTTTATATCTTGATATGCAGTTACCTTCAATTACTTTTCATCAAAATTCTTGTAAATTTATCTAAATTTTAATGGATGCTAATTTTTTAAAAATTCCAAAAAGCACGGAGAGCAGTCCGATACATCTGGAATTGTAAGGTAGAGATGGATATACAGTTATAAGTATTTTTCTTCGATTAAGATCTGTTATTAGGTCAAATTGCAATTGCATTTAATTCATATTATTGTCAGATCAACTTCAAAATGAGTTGTCCACAACGAAATATGCGAATCATACATACAATCATTATTGTTTATGAAACATTATTTGTTATATTAATATGATTAACCTGATACATAGATTTTTTTTTTTCAAATGCCCCCTGTTGTCTTTCAAACTTCCTGGTGTTCTCTCCTGGCATGGTGTAACTTGTAACCCACTCCTGAGGTTTGGGTTGCCTGGAACGCGGGGTGATGATAGTCAGGCGCCAGGAAGAGTCCCTAATCCTAAGCTTAATCTAAGATGAATATGAATGATGATGATGGTGAGTGGCCATATGATTTCGGGAATTGTGATACATAGAATATAAACACAATTATTCACAGAATAGGCAGTAATAAAATTTGAAAATAAATGTTTCCTCGTGTAATTTCGGCCAGTATAAGAAATGTATACCAACATCATGAGGAATTTACGGACCAACACAAACAGTAGCAGCTTCAGGTTGATAAAACCAGCTGGTAATGGCTGGGGACACCCAAATGCTGACAACAAGTCACCTGTAATACTGGCTAGATGACAAGTCTACCCTCTATGATCAATACTTATGGAGAGATGAGGCCAACAGTGCCAGAACATGATTCTGGTACCTAAAGCTCCAAGTCCTCAAACATTCTACATCAGAAGTCAGAAACATTCCCAGATTCCATTGAAAATGAGAGCCAACCTCCCAAACTATCCCTCACTCTTAAGGAAGCCCTTGAGAAACTATCCCCAATTCCAAAGATTCCCAAAACTGATCAACAAGAAGAAATTCTCACAGATTTTAAATATATAGAGAATATATATATAGAATAGACTAGAGAGATAGAAAAACAAAATCAGGGAGAAATTAAGTGTAGAAAAAGTAATAACAGACAGACATAGAAAACAAACTAAGGTTTGGACATTTAAAAAGAATGGAAAAGGAAAGACTTACCCAAAAGACTGTTAAATCTCAAGATACAAGGAAAATGACCACAAGAAAGATGAATTAACCAGTGAAGAAAAGTTCACAAAGAAAGATACGACGGAAGAACTAAAAAGAAGGAAAAGCATCGGGAAGATAGAGATGGTTGGAGGCCATATTAGAATTGACCTTCCAAAAGGAGCGACACTATAAGAGGATATGATGATGATGATGATGAGAGAAGAAATAAAACTTATTTATTTTATTAATTTATTTATTTATTTAGCCTGGTGGAGTAAACTTCTACCCTCAAAGACAGCACAAAAGTAATGGCATCACCTGCAGAGAAAATATCATAACATGGCTCGCCTATGAATGCTGAGAGAGCGACAATGAATGTCTTGAGCACTATGAGGAAACCACGCAAAAAATACAATTGGATTAAGGGCCGCATGCAAAATACATTAGTCTCTACTCAAATTACTTCCAATCACCGGTAGCTGAACTTTCGTGAGCAAGTGCAAAGATTGAATTACCTCACTCACTGACTGGTCAATGCATGAAAGTTGTCGTTTTCGTTAATATGGCAAAGAAATTACCCAGAATTCTCAGTGATAAAACCACTTCCGTTATTTTCGTCTGCTAGAGGAACGCATTTACGCTTGCATCCCAAAATAATACCATATATGACAATGTCTGCATCATGGCGATATTACGACGACCCGATTCTCCTGTTTCTTCCAGTTGAATTCTTCTTGGTAGACTCTTTATCAAATTCCTCTTCTCCGCATATACAGAAAACATGATCCGAAGTCTTCAAGGTCCGACATCTTGGATAAAGCAGACGGTACGCATCAAGGTTTCAAACTACATCCGTTACCATCGGTTACCCTCGGTTGCTCACGATCTCATTCTCTGCAAAGTCACCTCGCCAGGTACCTTAGAAATTTTGACAATTATCATTGATGAACAGATGTTTGAGTACGCACAAAAACATCTTTGGATGCAACTTTCCCTCAGCAGAGAACGGACTTTTTATGGGCTAATAAGTTCATAGATATGATCCTAAATGCATCTCATGTTCAAAATGGGTTACATGAAACATGTTCCATTCATGCTAGTGTTCCCTATGTGGCAGGAAAGAAACGAGAAAAACTCAGAGACCAGTAAAAAAAAAAAAAAGAAAAGAATGCATTATTATGAAGCCGCATGATCTCACCCATCTTGGTCGAAGACTTGCACAGCGCTCTATATTTTTACAGGCCTTTTTTTCTTAAATAAAATGTATAATTTGTTGTAATAATGGTTACACTCATTTATCAAATAGATTTTGAAAAGTGTTCAATCTGTCCCACCTTTACCCTACATTTTATGTAGTATTGTGTTGACAAACAGTAATGTCCTATAGACATCCTAAAACAATATAGCTGATGTTTAATATGTAAACTTTATACACTCGGCTGATTGTCTAATAAAATATCTTTACACCTTAAAACATAGTATTAATAATCCCATCGTAAAGTCTTCTTGATGTAAAAACAATCCAACCGTGTTAACGATGGACACCTGATATGCAGAAGCAAGATTATAAGAGAATAAGAAAGAGAAAAATTGTGCCAGAGCAGGGGATGGTGGCAGCAACAAGTGAATTAGTACAAACCAGTCCATAAAAACTGGAGTCCTTGGATATTCAATTTCAGTTCAGCATAAACTTCTCTTCAAAAAACGCTGAACAGACTCCTTTCTCTTTAGCTGTATTACCTATTGCATGAGAATAGTTTGCCTGAGTACATTAAATTAAAATATTAGTTTGTAATTAGTTGTATGGCACAGAATTAATTCCAGCATTTTTTTTAAGCAACACCTGTTGTGTAACTGGAAATAGAAGCTCACTACTATTGGGTACAGAGGGATATTAAATAGAGAAAAATTTGTATTTGCTCTGGATAACCTGAATAACACAAATATATAAACAAAAATGTGCACAAGTTGTGCATTGAGTTTTAATTAGTTCACTTTGCTTTTGCAGTCGTTCTGAATTCACTGCAGGTCTCATTAATGATTGGGTCTTTTTACATGCTGTGATGTGGTAACGATCGCAAGATGTTCACAAAATCGCAACAGCATGCTGCGCCTTGGCTCGTGGTAGGTCTTCATTTTACACACTTTGTGATAATATCCATGTACTGTTAGGAATTTACCAAATCGGCGAAGATCTTGGTTTGTAGCCATCCATGTTTCGATTTACCATTGCTTCTGTTGTGTAAAATTCTATCCAAATTTCTTTTTTCTTAGCTTGGAGCTCGCTAGAGGTATTGGTAGGCTGCGGTGGATGTAAGAGTATCAGCATTCGCATTGATTGCTATGATGAAGGTCTCTCCCGAGAGTTCATATGCCAATCGGAGCATGTAAGTTGAATCTTTAGATAGAACTGACTTAATTTTCCTCTAGGTTCTTAAGGTCGTTCTTTGTGAGGTAAGGCCAGTGAGTTCCAAACCATAGCTCAACATCGGGATTATCTTCATGTCAAAGATCTGCATTGCCGTGATTCATAGATAATTTCCTTAGGTGAATAGCACAAATGGTTAGTGCAGTAGTGTATAAAGCTGAAGATCTTAGGTTCAAAACTTGGTTCAACCACAAAAACTGTTCTTATTATTGTATTTCCTTTCTAGTTCATTTTTGAGTAAGTCCCTTGCAGTAAAATACAATTTTATTTATTTACAATAAAATCTCACTAGAACTAAAAGAACAGTTATTATGATTATGTTCCAATTATGTTTAATTTTATTTTCATTATTGTGAAAGCGTATGGCAAAATAAAACGTAGTTTACGATTAAGTTGGATTTACTTACATTTTCCCACAGTAGATTAGCAGCCCTCATCTAAAAATATGCTCCCAATCTCTCTCACCTAAATTCACACCACTATACCTGTAAATACCAGGTAAAAACATTTGAATAACTTATAAGATATTCCAAAAACAATAATAATAATAATAATAATAATATAATAAACTATAATAATAGTGCAAATGTAAAATTTAACATTTGATCCTAACATGATGAATATTGTATCACATAGTTCCTAATTGACCATAAACAAGTGTCCAGCAAATTACAAATATGAATGACCCCGACTATTTCCCTGGTTTTTCATGCATTGAAGAATAATTCCCACCTTTTTGAGTGCTAAACTGAATTAATTCTAGCTAAAGCTAATATTGTAAAAATCTTTTTTTTAAATACGTGTAACAAAAATATATGTTTATTTTCATGGTAAGATCTTAAATAGAATAGCAAAATAATGTATTAAGAAATGTTTATTATTTGAACATGAACTATGTTCAATAAAATATTGCAAAAATCTCACATTAAAATTGCTTTATTTATAATTATGTTTTTAATAAAATCGTTTGATTTTTAGTCAATGACAAGCAATTCCTTGATTATTTCAATTTGTAAAATCTTTTTTTCTTTCCTACCAGTTCTTTTATATGCCAATCTCAGTCTTGTTCTTTTCTCTCAACTTTGGCGTTTCTTTCTTCTCTTCAGACAATTAATTTTTTCCATCAAACTTTGCTTCCTTACATCTTGAATAAGTATTTTCTCTCTTGATTTGAAACAAACTAGATGCACTTTCATCTCACGATGTCTGCTAAGTAGACCCTACTTATGAAGATTATAAACATTTTTTAAATTATTTTCAAGTTCCCGACTCATTTCCCCGGTTGCTTTCAAATTCCGATTTTCCAAGATTTTCTCCATATACCATTACTGGACACTCAGATCTGTCTACAGTAGAATTAACAGCTCTTTGGACTTCTGACAGTTCAGCAGTTGACATTATATGTCTATATGGTGAAATTAAATGGTTTTTTACCTCGCCTCATATAAATTTTCTAAGTTGATCGCGATTTCGAGACTATAACTGTCTCCATCATCAGAACTTTGTTGGCGACTGGTGTATGATCCGATCGGAAGAAACTCTTCTTCTTCCCTCTGTTGACCTCTGGATCAGGTCAAAATTTGCGGGAATTTCAAAGTTCATAAGTTTCCTTTGTTTTTTCTGAGTTCCTAAGAAATTTGAAAACAAAGGGTAAAAAGAACATCTAGAAAACATCAAAAGGAGAGTGAAAAGTCAGCAGTAGCTGCTCATGCTTGGTCCGAAAAAACATTTAATTGAATCAAAAGCCAGCTAATTAAACAAATAGACAAACAAAAGGAACTCAACGTTGGGAAAAGATCCACATTCAGAAAAAACAAGAAAAACTTATGAACTCTCGAAATTCCCGCAAAATTTGACCTGATCCAGAGATTCATGGTCCACAACAGAGGGAAGAAGAAGAGTTTCTTCTTTTCGATCGACATAACACCAGTCGCCAACAAAGTTCTGATGATGAGACAG
This sequence comes from Diploptera punctata, assembly GCA_030220185.1. Classification (NCBI taxonomy): domain Eukaryota; kingdom Metazoa; phylum Arthropoda; class Insecta; order Blattodea; family Blaberidae; genus Diploptera; species Diploptera punctata. Next base: position 2,840 of record JASPKZ010005225.1, on the reverse strand, counting down.
TTATAGTCTCGAAATCGCGATCAACTTAGAAAATTTATAATGAGGAGAGGTAAAAAACTTATTTTAATTTCACCATAAATTAAACCTCATAGTGATTAATTCCTATAAAAGTTAATTATATGTCTATGTTGCCTATAGCAACACACTCAACCTTGAAAACAGCCACATATGTACAATCATCCCTTACTGTCGTGCCCACTAACTTCCTGCTAAAATGTTGCAAGTTCTCCAAATATTAACTGTGTGGTTTTAGTTCAGATGGTTTGGTTCACTGTGTCCTAGATTTCATTTTAATTGTAATATTAGCATTCAGACAATTGTGTGCTTGTTATAATTTATAACCTGTAATGAATATGCCTATTTTTACTATTCTTAGCACGATCTTCTTCTAATTGGCATAATGGCCCTTACAGTTTTTGACCACAGCCTTCCTTCACAATTGATGCTGCCAAACACGCTCTTTTTTTTTATTTATTTTCTGATGTCATCTTCAATGTCATCCATCCATCTTTAATCTGGGCCTTTCTCTTTGTTCCTTCCCTCTGGCTTTATTTCTAAAATCTTTCTAACTGTTCTATTATCTAGCAGCTTCAATACATGCCGCCCTAGCCATTCCAATCTGCGAGGTTTAACAACTATTATAATATTCTTCTTCTTCTTCTTCCTTTCAAGTATTAGGCCAAGGCTTCTTAGGCCAAGGCCTGTTACGATCCTATAGAAAATTTTCCCTTATGGGAAATTCTCATATAAGACGTGAAAGCATAATAATAGTCCCTTCGATTGGTTGCTGGCCGCAAGGAAGGGCAGAAAACAGTAATGGGGCTGCCATCTTATAGCCTCTGGTCCGGCGTTCTGGAGAAGAAAAGAAAATAAAGGAAAGAAGAAATGGAAAGAATATTTAGTGAAGTATATTTATATTGTCTAACTCATCATTCTTGCAGAGGATGATGTTTAGTAAACCTTTCTGTTTTCATGTCTTTAACATAACGAGGTCTCAAGGTCTAAATTATCATTTTTGAAAAGTATAAGCTCCTTTCCTGTCATCATTCCATGTATAAAAGACAACAACTATGCTGTTCCTTCAGACTCCAGTTTTAGCTGTCAGGAGACCAAAGATCTATTAATTCCATTATAGATGCACAAATGAATCTATCTAATCTCTATTAAGTTATGTAGATAGGAAATAACACTATGAGGTTGTTTTAATATGTTTATTTTTTTATTATTTACACTCACTCACATACTTCATAACCCGCTCGCAAACCCATGGTTTTGTCACAAATGATGTGCCGAAAGCCCTGGGTTTGCGAGGAGTTTATAAGTATGAGGTGAATGAAATAATAAAAAATAAACAATACTATCTATTATTATTATTATTACTACTATCTATCTTTATTCATCAAGTCAACATGCTTGTGACATCTATAACATTTATAATGGTGAGATCATTAACAGTCCGGGAAAAGCTGAGGATGATACACATATGGTATATTGAAACAGGTTTCAAATAGAAGTTATAAGGTAAGATCACTCCACATTTCATGTTATGTTATTAAGAAGAACCTCATAATGGTTACTTACTAATGTAATTATTAATATGATGTGTATGACATATAAGTAGAGATCCGTGAAAGTGGTTTTATTTTTAAAGAAAATGTGTTTTAAAATTTCAAGATTTCAATGTTATTGGGAATCTGGCATGTTATTCTAAAAAAATGTAACTTGTGAGTATGTTTGTTAATCCTAGTTTAGTATATATTAAACCCATAAGGAATGATATATCAGTAGTTTAAGGTCAATGTTTAGCTTGTACAATTGATATTGATTTTAATACACTAAAATTTTAATCCTATTCACAAATTTGTAAGCAAAATTTGCCTTTTAAGAAAAAGCAACCACAGTGAGAAATGTTTTCTTCAGATTGAAACATACCATTACTTATATTTGAAAGAGAAAAATTTTCGCCTAGACCGAGACTCGAAACTGGGACCTTTGGCTTTCCGGGCCAAATGCTCTACCAACTGAGTCTACTGAGGCAAGTTTCGATCTAGATGCAAATTTTTCTCTTATATATATTGTAATTCCTTCGTGCTAATGTTTTTAGAAACTTTTGCTTCTATCTTTGCAACTTTGGAGCTTCTTAGTTAAGAAGACATTTATTGGGAATTTAACCACTACTTTATTATATTTGAAGAGAAAAATACTTTATTAGCTCAGTTTTTAGAGCAATTTGGCCTGGAAAGCCAAAGGTCCCGGGTTTGAGTCTTGGTCTAGGAAAAATATTTTCTCTTCAAATATAATTTATCCTTCAGTGAAAATGTTTAAATAATAATAAAAACATCAATACCATTACTTAATAATGATTGATATAGAAATTGATAATTATGTTTGCAAAATTTAGGGAGAAAAAAACTTACCTTACAAGTTAATATAATTCGTATTTCTTGGAATTCATATTGGCCATAGAACTTAAAATCTATGGAGAGAGACCATATTTTAGCATGAGAAGGACAAAAAATATTACATATTTGAAGAGAAAAATTATACGCTCAGACCGGGACTTGAACCCAGGACCTTGGTTCTATAGACCAAGTGCTCTACCCACCTGAGCTACCTGAGCAAGTACCCGATCTAAATGCAAATTTTTCTCTATATTACGTTGTAATTCCCCGCCCAGCAAATGCTATGAAAACCTTTGCCTCTACTTTTGCCAAATGGCGGCTGCTTTTTAAGAAGACCTATTTGGGGAAATATACATTACATTATAAATGCCAGTACACAGCTCTTTTTTATGTTTTTATTATTAATTTCATACATCTCAATGATGGATAAATCATATT
>JASPKZ010005223.1:0-30346 GCA_030220185.1 Diploptera punctata | reverse complement strand
TTATTATTATTATTATTATTATTATTATTATTTATCATCGTATCATTATTGTTGTTACCCTATAAAATGTTGTTTGTACATGACATTTACATTGCTACATTTATTGTATCTTTAAATGTTTATAATTAGTATAGTGTATATCTATATTTGTCAATATTTATTTGTATTTGTGCTGTTTGAGTGGAAGAGAGGGCCTTATGGCCTTAACTCTGCCAGAATAAATAAAGTATTATTATTATTATTATTATTATTATTATTATTATTATTATTATTATTATTATTATTATTATTATTATCATCGTATCATTATTGTTGTTACCCTATAAAATGTTGTTTGTACATGACATTTACATTGCTACATTTATTGTATCTTTAAATGTTTATAATTAGTATAGTGTATATCTATATTTGTCGAATATTTATTTGTATTTGTGCTGGTTGAGTGGAAGAGAGGGCCTTATGGCCTTAACTCTGCCAGAATAAATAAAGTATTATTATTATTATTATTATTATTATTATTATTATTATTATTATTAAATTTAGACGTCCTACGCCTCCGGGCCTTAGTTCGAAAATATTTTATAAGTATATCTACTAACCATACTATTCACATTTCTCAGGATATGATAAATTACATAGGCCCTACAGTACAGGGTGCCCATTCAAACCTCCCACATTTTCATTAATCATAACTAACAAAATATGCGGAATTATGAAAGAGGCCGGTATTAAACGAAACAGAAACTCAAAGACTTTTCATTGCCACACACTAAAACACCTCTATATGTACACCATCCTGTTCTAATTTATTCAATATTTTCTTCTGGAACACGTGTACGAGCACCTTCAGATTCTTTTTAACGCTTCAGTCGCCAGAAAACTTCTCAAGCCATGCGTTAATGGTCTTTCCATCAGGTGCATTTCCTCCATGTTCTCTCCGGTAATTTCTTTGCACTGTAATTGTTGACTTCGCCTCTGCATACCAGAAAACAGTTTGTGCTCGTTACTGAGGAGTCGCCATTTTGTTTTGTCATTATTGTCCAACATGCGACAGATGAATTAACTGCAACAATGAAAACAAAAATTCTTCGAGTTCCTCTTTCTTTTAATACCAACCTCATTTCATAATTCCGCATACTTTGAGAGTTATGATTAATTAAAATGTGGGAGGTTGAATCGGACACGGTGTATTTTTAAATTCAATGTTCGATGTAAGTATTTTGAAAGTGGTCACAATACCTACAATTTGTAATTTCAATTACTCTGTTTATTGTAAAGCTAATATTAAATTGCGGTGACTATTTAACTCATGCCCCAAATGGGAGTCAATGACCAATCACGTTTCAATGATTTCTGTTTTACACCAATCAGAGTCGTGTTTCACGAAATATTTATCAGTGTTAGGATTATCATATATTAAACAAAGCTCCTCCTTTTTAATATTCTGAACAGGTCTGACCGTTATTTTGCAGTGACTGAGCCTATAACAAATACGCTACCAGATTGTATATAATAGTGCTTACATGTCAACATTTGTAGCAATTGATTATACCACCAAAAAAAGAAACCACTGTTTGCACTTCCTTAAATGTATTTTTTCCCAGGTAATAATCGAGAAAAATATAATTGTCATATTTACATCATACGACATCAAAAATGAATTAATATACAGATTGATGTGTTTCATTTTTTCTCCACTAGAGAGCATTCTTACAATATTGCGTTCCTTTGGCAATAAATAGTATGATCTGGTTGCAGTGATAAACAAAAGAAGCAGTAGAAGCGTACCTATCGTTTCTCATTTGTTTTCAAAACATCGCCGTTTACATTAAATATATAAATATTTTAAAATAACTATAGTTAAATAATGATTTGTGAGTAAACAGCTTAATTTTATTCGTTAAATAGTCCTAACAAATGCCACTCTTGATTTCCAAATTCTCTAGATAAATTCACTCCTCACTTCGTGAGTCGTGAATTTATCGATAATTTGGAAATCACTCGTGGCATTACTTATGAAAATCTTGAGATTATATAAACTTTTTTGAGCCAGTTTATGTAAAATTTCTACAGGTCCATATACTTACATCTATCTATTTTTTATTTTTTGCGAATTATAAAGACTAACTTATTGATTTACACATTTATTTTCGAAAGTTAATAGGACAAATGAGAGGTTGATTAAAAATTGTAATATTCAATGCCAACAAACAAAACTGACATTTCTGATATATCAACAGTAGTGTCACTTTTACTTTAATATAAGTTACCGGTACATGATAAATTACAAACTATTTATATATGTGGGAGACTATATAACTACAGTATTATATAAACTATTATATTTATTTTAAATGCATTTTAATGTTAGTATTATCTAAAATTAGTTCGAATGTTAATTGCACTGTATAAATCAGAGCCGTCAAAACTACGGCCCGCGGGCCACAACCGGCCCGCCATGGCATTTCGTACGGCCCGCCTAAGCACTGAAATGAACAAATTAATTTTACATTTTAAATTTAGATTTTAAAATGTAATATTTAGTTTGGACATCCCTGTGTGAAATTCAGCTCTCAGGAATGTGGGGTTGAGGTGTCACCGCTTCTCTTGACAATGTAGTAGAGTTGATTCATCCCTTATTTACCGTTTTCTTTCCCACTCCAAACTTTGAACATTACTTAGTTCGCTTGTTGTATTGTCAATCAAACACTAGCCTGTGTACGGAATAGTTGTAAAAGTAGTGTTAATTTAAATTGAGAAAATGCTTTAAAAAACGCCAAATTGATTCCGAGTGTAGTAATTTAACGAATTCTGGACCAGCAAGTACTTTGTGAGGAGCATAGAAACAAATTATTAGTGTTATTTGTAAATATATTAGGTAAATATAAAAGTAAAGTGATCCCACAACAGGCACGGAGGCCCTTGGGGTAGTAGGAGGTTAAGGTTCCCACTTTTTCTAGACAATCAGCACTTTATGTCAGCCGGGTTGTCAGCCCTGCGTGACGGCCGCCTTTACTCCAGAACAAGCGTCTGGTACTCTTTTACCGTTAGAGGCTGAGTCGACCCCAGGGCCATAGTGCCGCCAGAGGGTTTGGGTCAGTTTAAAAATCCTGACCCCAACGGAACTTGAACCCTCGACCCTCCGACTTGTAGCTCAGTGCCTTAACCACTACGCTACGGCGTATTAAGTTTTGTACCTTTTTTTACAATTTTAATTGCAGCATTGTATTATAAACATTTTAAGATTCTTCTGTATGTTCATGTAATTTTATTGTAACAATAATAATAATAATAATAACAGGAACAGTAGCAACAATAATAGTAACGATATTTATGTTCCGGCGCGCGATCAATTGCACAATCGGTTATTGTACCGGTCCATTAAAAAGTTTGGGCGGCCCTGGTATACATGTATTTTCGTATACCTTACCACATTTGACTGGCTGAATGGAACGTAAGTTCTATAGCCTTTAACTGTGCAAGTTTAAATAAAACTTGAATTATTATTATTATTATTATTATTATTATTATTATTATTATTGGGTACGCCGTAGCGTAGTGGTTAAGGCACTGAGCTACAAGCTGGAGGGTCGAGGGTTCAAGTGCCGTTGGGGTCAGGATTTTTAAACTGACCCAAACCCTCTGGCGGCAGTATGGCCCTGGGGTCGACTCCGCCTCTAACGGTAAAAGAGTACCAGACGCTTGTTCTGGGGTAAAGGCGGCCGTCACGCAGGGCTGACAACCCGGCTGACAAAAGTGCCGATTGTCTAGAAAAAGTGGGAGCCTTAACCTCCTACTACCCCAAGGGCCTCCGGGCCTGTTGTGGGATCACTTTACTTTACTTTTACTTTACATTATTATTATTATTATTATTATTATTATTATTATTATTATTATTATTATGGGGATACAATTATTATTATATTCATTATTATCATAATTTTATTATCATCACTCTCATTGTTAATAACATCATTCTCATTATTATCATTATATTATCATCATCACTGATTTTGTGGAATGAAATACAAATAATTAGTTTGTTTGCGAAACACATTGAGTAAAGTGTAGGTTTAGAAAGCAGTATCATGGAATTGGTGTTAAAATAACACAGGTGCGGGATGAATTGCAGCAATAAATAGGGCAAGAAGCGTGTTTTGCAATGACATCACTACATATGTGTAACATCGCTTGTCCATTTATAAACTCCAGTTGGGTTCGGACCACCAGCTATGCAAATATGTGGGTTTCGGAAATGTGGCAGGCGATAAAAACAATAAACACCGCAAAAATATCTGAGATCCAGAAGGCTATGCTTCTCAATCAATTCCAGTAACCAAATTTAGTTGGCTAAGATAAATGTACTAATAGGAATACAAATCCGAGCTATTAGGTATTTTTAGTTTTCTGGTTCATTTCTGGAGTAGTTCAATGTTCCAGGATGAGACTCATGGTAAAGCGACTAGGAGTTTATGTGTAAACATGTATCTTAATGTTTAATATTTGTTCATTTATTATGATTATTATCTTCTTCTTCTTTCTTCCTTTCATGTGATAGACCTAGTGGTCTATTACGGTCTCAATCCAACGTTTGAAGGGTCTGCCCAAAGATCTCTTGCCTAGTGGCTAGTAATTTAAGATCTGACGTGGTATTCTTGTTCTGCTCATTGCTCTTGCGTGAGATTTCCAGTTGTTTCTGTATTTTTGTACATATTCCATGACTGATTCTGTTCGTAATTTTTTGAGAATCTCAGAATTCCTTTTATGGTCTGTTCTTGAGTAACCTGCAGTACGTCTCATAAATTTCATTTCTTTCTGCCGCAGTTAGTCTTCGTTCATCTACACTGCGAATTGTCCAGGCCTCACTGCCGTAACATAATATGGATCTGGCCAGTGTTTTATAAATTCTAGTTCGTGTGTGTTGCTGTACTGTGTTTGGCTTGAAAATATTATTTATAATTCCTGTTTACTCTGTTAAATTTTATAATTTTTTGACTAAAATCTTGTTCTTCTTCGTATGTAACTTGGTATTCGAGATAGTTAAATGTGTTGGTTTGTTCTAATATTTTATTATTAATAACAATTTTACTATTATTATTATTATTATTATTATTATTATTATTATTATTACAGGTTATCAAAGGACGAGCTTTAACTTAAGAAGTCTTCCTACGTCCTCCCTTTCTGAGAGTTGTCTCTTTCAGTTACTTTTCTATCTCCTGGCAATATCTTATCCTCCTGGTGACCCACTCTCCAATAGCCCAGTCTACCCTAATCTCTAAATATGTGCAATCTAATAATTTTACTATTTTTCTTACTAAGCTGTACTTAAGCGTTTGCAACAAAGTACACATCAGATAATATATTCATAGCTAACTGAATAACTAACTAGCACTATCGGACCTGTAAGTTCATGGCCGCGCGGACATAAACTCTCCATACATCCCTATCATGAGCTAATGTTTTCCAGTCATCCCCTGTATAATCTACGTCCCTCAAATCATGGTTAATGTTATTCTCCAACCTCATTCTTGGTCTACCAACTGGACGTTTTCCCTCTGGTTTTCCTACAAGAAGATTCCTATTCCTGCCACGTGTCCTGCCCAAGATAACATTCATTTTTTTTATTGTTAATTGAACTCAAATGTCAGACAACTTAGGGTAACAGAGTGGAACCCTTGATAGAGGTCCACTCCAGGGAGTAGGCGCCCCTGCCCTTTGTGAGCTCCAGGTCCCACTCGCCCAGTGGGTAGTACCTGGGTAGGGCCCCGTCCACAGGGTTACGTGGGGAGAAGAGAAGTCCCCAAAGCCGTAGTGAAGGCAACTTCTCTAGGAGACGAACACTTCCGAAATTCCAGTTCCCTGCCCTCCAGGAAGAGGGGTTTGGCTAGAGGCTGGTAACCTCTACTAGTAAAAAATAACTTACTCATAAACTTCAGCAGAAGAAAAGCCGGATTGATACATATAGACAAAAATGGAAGCAACACATAGACAGAATGAATGAAGATAGATATCCAAAACAAATAACAAAATACAAACCTAAAGGCACCCGAGATGTGGGCAGACCTAGAAAGAGATGGGCTGAAGTCGGAACAGGTCAACAGACCTAATCCATGAATGAAGATGATGATGATGATGATGTCAGACAACTCAATACCTAAGACACAGTTCGGAGAGAGGTGGTCTAAAACATCATGTTCGGTTCAAACTGTCGGGAGAGGGATTTTAATTATGGATCACATACATATTTTTGACCACACAAGGATATGGAGGGCCAACCATTCACTCACATAGCCTCTTCATACTAAATATGGCGAATATGATACTATGATTGTCCCGCGCCGTAGCCGAGCGGTTAAGGTAGGAAGCCTTGGCGCAGAGCTACGGGACTTGTGCTGGTTCGAGTCTCCATGGGGGAAGAAATTTTCTCATGGTATTTCGGCCAGTATGGGACCGGTGCCCACCCAGCATCGTGAGGCAATTGGGTAGCTACAATAAGTAGCGGCTCCAGGTTGAGGAACCAGCTATAACGACTGGGGGACTCGACATGCTAACCACATGTCACCCCTACACTGGCTGTTGATCATCTACCTCTGTGATTGACACATGTGGATGTGAAGGGCCAGCAGCCGGCTGGTAAAAAGGGCAACCGCTGAAAAGTGGAAAGACCCTCAATCGGATGATTGTGGTGGCCAGATGATGTTTGGATACTATCTGGACCTTAATATTTCGTGACATTAGTCATACAGTCAAGAAAGGCCCCCGAGAAAATCCTGACCCAAGCAATTTCTCCTGCCCGGGAATCAAATCCGGACCCGCTGCGTACGAGATAGCGACAGTTCCTCGAGACCACAGTAGTGAATAGAGAATTCCTAATTGGTATTAATGACTTCTTTGTCATTAGTTGGTAATTGCGGTTTTACAAAGTTCAGGAATTTTATCTGTATGAAAAAAAAAGTATATTTCACATATTCTGCAGTTACGTTCTTTAAAATATCATTGCTACTTTATATTCTAATCACTAAAGGGCTAAACAATGCCTGTTATTTCTTAGGTTGAGTATTAATAGGTTATACACTTTACATTGGTACACGTTAACAGCGGTAAGAGAATACAGTCTGATAAAATGAGAATCTCATCACTACATTCACTACAATAAATTCTATTCTTGAAAATGTGGCTAATAATTGTTTTCGGTTCGAAGAAAATACTCAAAGTCCACAAAAAATATATATCCGATTCAGGGTCTTTCCACTTTTCAGCGGTTGCCCTTTTACCAGCCGGCTGCTTGCCCTTCACATCCACATGTGTCAATCACAGAGGTAGATGATCAACAGCCAGTGTAAGGGTGACATGTGGTTAGCATGTAGAGTCCCCCAGTCGTTATAGCTGGTTCCTCAACCTGGAGCCGCTACTTATTGTAGCTACCAGCCCAATTGTCTCACGATGCTGGGTGGGCACCGGTCCCATACTGGCCGAAATACCATGAGAAAATTTCTTCCCCCATGGAGACTTGAACCAGCGCAAGTCCCATAGCTCTGCGCCAAGGCTTCCTACCTTAACCGCTCGGCTACGGCGCGAGGAAAATATATATATATATATATATATATATATATATATATATATATACATAAATAAAATGTATTAACATTAATAATGGTTCTAATAATTTAAATAAAATATTGGTCTTGTAAACCAAATATTAGATACCCTTTTAGAACTTCAAAGAGGAAACATATCTCTTCATAAGTCTTCAAAACTTATATTAATCTATAAATACTGAAATAAAAGTATATCCCAATCTACTTATAAACTATTTAATTATTTATTTTATGTTTCTTTTTATACAATGCCCCAAGTTGTCATTTATGGTGTTTTCTCCTTGCATTGGCATATTTGTAACCCACTTTTGAGGTTGGGGGGCCGCCCCGAAAATATGATGGGTGATGATGATGATAGTGGTGCGCCAGGAGAGCCCTTAATCCTAAACTTAATCCAAGGCGAATATGAATGATGATTATGATGTTCATATGATGTTCGGGTAACGTTTAGACCTTAAAGTTTCCTGACATTTGTCTTTCATGCGAGGAAAAAACCAGAAGAAACCTCACCCAGAAACTTACCCCGACCGTAGATCAAACCTGCACTCTCTTCGAGACAAGACAACACAGTACCTCGAGACCACGGCAGTGCACTCTTTACGAATTGCAGATTCGTATATAATTTGTTATGCAGTAGAAAATCTCCAAAATGTGGACTTTCAAATAGGGCCCTATGCTATTTTCGTTATGTTGGATGAACCTGTGATGTAGTTAGTTATACGCCATACCCCGCATCCCGTATAGGCGCATACTTCTCCGCTCTTTACTAGTGCTTAGCCTAATTTTCTTATCTATAATGATTGTCTATTCTTGAAACTCTGTTTGTCAACATTTACTCTCTGTTTCAAATAATGTAGATTGGATTTATAGATTTAGTGACCAAATGTTCTCACACTTATTTATTTTTTTTTCAAAAGCCCCAGGTTTGTCTTTCAACATTCCTGGTTTCTCTCCAGGCATGGCGTACTTGTAACCCCTTCTGAGGTTGGGGCGCCTGGAAGGCGGGGTTACGTTTCTCCAATGATATGATGGGTCATGATGACAATAATGGTGCGCCAAGAGAGTCCCTAATCCTAAGCTTAACCTAAGATGAATATGAATGATGATGATTGCGATGGCCATATGATTTCGGGGACCGTTTGGGCCTTAAAGTTTTCCTGACATTTGTCTTACAGGTGAGGAAAAACCCCGATAAAAACCTCACCCAGAAAATCTGTCCCGACCGGGGATCGAACCCGGGCCCGCTGCGTGACAAGGCAGCACGCTACCCCCGAGACCACAGCGGTGGACCCCTTATTTAATATGATAGAATGCATTATATATGTAATGTTTAGTGTTCTGTCCAACTGGATTCCGTTTATTGTTGATATCACGCATTTCCCCTTCATTTTTCTATTTTTTTTTATTTCGTTATAATTTCTATTTTTGTTTATTTTAATATTTAAATAGTAGACTCAATGTTAACGTTTAATAATGTCTACATCTTAAATAAGATTAGCAAAGACATAAAGATAAAATTAAACATACTATAATACAGTTTTCCATTGCAATAATCCGAAACACTTACATGGAAATTTAAATAAATACATTCAAACAGTTAAAGTATTTTAACATATTATTTTATGATTCAGTTTAAACGTCTTAACGACTCCGTATCGCTAGTTGTTAGAATCTCCCCCTCACCTTTGGGTCCATATGTGGTTCGTGATGGAGCCATGGCATCTTCTGTGATTGAATATAGTGATTTGATTATAGCGATTTCATTTTCACCAGCAGTTTCAAGGTCAAGTCACTGTATCTCCAACCATTTAATACAAACACTCACCATCACTCTGTGCAGCTGCGCAATCGTACTCATATTATGAAACAACTCTGCAATAATACCGACTTAACATGTGACTGTCATGTGAGGATTTATAAGGTGTGGGTGTTAGAATATCGGACTACTCATATGTCCTTTTAAAACCACTGGCAAAAATGAATTAACTACAATTAAATTAACAAATAGTTAGATTTTTACGACTTGTTAGATGGAATTGGCAACGATGCGTAGTGTATCAAAACTATACTCTTCAATATATCTACAATTATTAGGTGAGTCGTAAAAATCTTAACTATTTATTAATTAAAATAAACCTCATAGTGCCTAACTAACTCACTGGCACTATCGAACCCGTAGGTACATGGCCGCGCGGACATAATCTCTCCATACATCTCTATCCTCAGCTAATGTTTTCCAATCTCCCCTGTATAATCTACTTCCCTCAAATCACAGTTAATGTTATTCTCCCACCTCATTATTGGTCTACCAACTTGGGCGTTTTCCCTCTGGTTTTCCTACAAGAAGCTTCCATGCATGTCTTTCATTCCCCATTCGTGCCACATGCCCTGCCCATCGCAGTCTACGAGACTTAACTGTTCGTATTATATCTGGCTTCCTATAAAGACCATGTAGTTGACTGTTTGTAGTCTTCTCGATTCATCAGTCTGTTCATCTCTCTTTGGTCCAAAAATTTTCCTAAAAACTTTATTCTCAAATACTCGTAATCTCCTTTCCTCCCTTAAAGTAAGAGTCCATGTTTCGCATCCATTTAATTAACTGGTAGAATAATAGTTTTATATATTTTCAGTTTAGCGTTTTTTGAAAGGAGTTGGGACATCAAGAGTCCCTGTAATGCATAATATCAGGCATTTCCAGAATTGAGCCTATGTCTATACCTCATAGTGTCAGTCCCTTTAAATATTAATGAAAATCAAATTAAAATTGTATATTCTTCTGTATTTCTGAAAACCCTCCGTTTTGAGGTAAATTAATTTAATGAAAAATAACAGAACATTCCAGATTCTCTTACGAGTTAACATTACCATAGAGACCGTCTATAATTTTTTTCCCTTTGTAATATGTGAAGTAGATGTAAGGTTTGAAATTGTAAAGCTGATTTGGAAACACCCTGCACTGTATAACAGTTCGGTTGGCGAAGTAATTTCAGCATTATCCGCGGTTTGTTCGTTAAAATATCGACATCCGTGTGTGCTTTTGTTGGTGTTTGAATTCGCTTTGCCGTTTTCATTGATTTTCCAAGTCAGTCTAGACTAGAATGTTTTTAAATTATGATATCACGTGAAACAAAAACAAATTAAACGTTGTGAGTGAGATACAACCAATTTGTTCATCTCATTCGGCGCCAAGTCTTCACTTTAACGCCATTTTCATGATCAATACACTCAAATATCTCTCTTACTATTGTTCAAATAATATCTTAGCATCACGTTAATTTTCTTCATACTGATATTTATACTACTTACGAATGTTAATGACAATTTATACTAAAACCATAATTTTCATTTTAATATATATTTATTAAAATTGTTCATTGATCACCTTCATGATAAACTTTTTAGAATTGCCAAATAATAATAATAATAATAATAATAATAATAATAATAATAATAATAATAATAATAATAATAATAATAATTTTATTTATATACAGATTTTTAATGTTTACATATCTTTCTGTACAAAATGTATTTCATCAATTTCGAAAATTAATTGTCTGTATCACTTTGTCCTTGAGGCAATCCTCTAATAAGGAAAGTTGTACAGTATATAATATATATTTAAGTTTTATTTTTTCTTCTCCACTGTCTCTATCCATCCACTCCATTTCCTCCAGTCCTCTTGTTCTCATTCCAGTTCTTATTTCTTGCATCCAACGAGTTTCGAGGTATTCCTTTCCTTCTTCTTCCAGGTGGACACCACTGCAATGTTATTCTGGGTAATCTTTCTTCTTGCATTCGTCGTACATGCCCATACTAATTTAATTGCTTGTATCTAATATAATCTACTACTGAATGTATTTCTTATTTTTTTCTAATTGTGAACATCTTGCTGCTCTCCTTATAAAATCCATTTCCATCGACATAATTTTTTGTTCCAAGTTTTTGTTTTTCCAAACTTCAGCTCCATATGTGACAGAACTTCTCACTATTGAATTAAAAATGTGTAACTTATTTTTTCTGATTATATGTCTGTTCCATAAGACTCCACATATTATTGATGTTATTGCGCTACCTGTATTTATTCTGTTCTTATAATCACTTTCTTATTTATCCTCTTTATCCACTTTTACTCCCAGATATTCAAATTCTTCACATCCTCTAATATACCCCTTCTGATCTTCTAATAGTAAATCTTCAGTTTTTGCTCCACCTCCCTATAAAATGTTTTTTTATAAATTTATTCTCAAACCCCAGTTATCGTACTCGTCCAATAATTTTCTGAACATAATAATAACATTAATAATAATAATGATAATAATAATAATGGCAATCCACTCAATCAGCACAATTATACTTAGTGCAGATTGAAAATTGAATAACTGCCCCGAAAAATGTTGTACCCTCATTTTTATAAACTTGATTTTTACATGGAAGAAGGTCCTACGTGTCAGTAACAACCTTTTCCACGTAAAACTCAATTTAAAAAAAGAGGGTTTCAACCTTTTTCAGGGCGGGTATTCAATCATACACACTCTATATTGTAAAAAATGACAAATCAATGTCACTTCGTGACTCGTGAATTTATCGATGAATTAGAAATCACTCGTGATATTACTTATGATACATTTACCGGTAATAGACACTGCATTAGTAATTGATACTTTCACAATAAAATGTAATGAATATAGTTTCACGAGGGAAGTGCACAGTTGAACTGAGCGTGGTGTGTTAAGACTAAATTCTCTACAACCTACATACAAATATGCACTTCCCGCGAGAACCTTATTTATTACATTTTGTGTGTAAAAGTGCCAATTATTAATGCAGCATCTATTACCGGTACGTTTACCTTACCAAAGATAGGCTAAACTAGTTACCATATATTTTAGCTCGAGAAGTCAAAAATTTACATGGAAGCGTGCGTATAATAGGACTTACTCGGAGAATTTGAGAGTTTACAGAGAGTTATGTATCTGAATTATCCTTTCAATTCTATTATATTTCTTTTGGATTTTCAGCATTATTTTTTATGAAGAACAGGAAGCTCTCCTGATGCATCAGCCCCCAACTTCGAGGACCAGGTGATGGTAATTCAACAAAATCTAGAACCTAAACTTATGTCGATGGAAATGTATTTCTTGAGGAGAGCAGCGAGATGTTAAACATTGAAAAAAAAAATAAAGTCATAGGAGAAAAAATGAATGTTAAATATTATATAAGACATAAGCCGTTACATTGGTATGGGCATATACGACGAATCCAATAAGAAAGATTGCCAGAAAAAAACATTAGATTGGTGTCCATCTGGAAGAAGAAAGAAAGAAAGACCTTGAAACTCAAGGAATGCAAGATATAAGAACTGGAATGAGAACAAGAGGACTGGATGACTTGGAATGGATGGATAGGGATGAATGGAGAAGGAAAATAAAACTTTAGGAACAGAAAGATGTGTAAATATTGAAATCTGTACATAAATAAAACTATTTTTTTAGTTGTAGATATAGTTAAATTGCAATGCATCGCATTTTCGCTTAACCTATCCGAAGCTCTTTGTAGAATATCGTAAGTCTCTTGGATAAACATTCCACTTAGGAGAAAAATTCAAAGTTCTATGACCGAGTATCGATCCAAGATGGTCTGATTTGTTGAGAGACTACGAGGCAGCAACGTGTCCCACATTTATTAATTATTATTTCGCTCGAACTTCCTTGCAAGAAATCATTAAGCCAAACAAAGGTCTGAAGAACCTTCTCACAAATTGGAACTATTACATTCCCACATGTGGGCGGTATGTGATAGTTTACTAGTATAATAAATCATTTACAGTTAATTATTTCCTGACAGATAATCATCTCTAATTTATTCTTCAACGGCAAATATAATTAATTCCTTTACATTTATTGTGAGATTTATGTTTCTTTTTCTTTTGCATGAAATCGTGTTTCACCTAAACGAGATCAATAATATTCTATTGATTAAATCTCCTTCTCTAACCTTTTTCATGCATTATTTTTTATTTTTCTCATATCATTTTCGTTTGAGGATTTTTGGTAAATAATTGTTACCAATTCATGGAAGCTTCTTGTACGAAACCAGAGGAAAAACGCCCAATTAGTAGACCAAGAATGAGGTGGGAGAATAACATTAACTATGATTTGAGGGAAGTAGGTTATACTGGGAATGATTTGAAAACATTAGCTCAGGATAGGGATATATGGAGAGCTTATGTTCGTGCGACCATGAAGCTACGAGTTTGATAGTACCAGTGAGTTAGTTAGTCAGTTAATTGTTACTAATTTAACAGCCATTGATCCCACTAGAGACCCTAGGAAGCCTTTGGGACAGTAGGAGATTGGGGCTCTATTTTTTTTAGATAATCGACACGAGATACCAGCCGGATTGTCAGCCCTTTATGAAGGCCGACTTTACCCTCAAAACAACCCCTGGTGCTAATTTTCGTTAGAGGCTGAGTCGACCCCCCAGATACATGTTGTCGCCAAAAGGTTTATGCTGGTTTAAAAAAACCCGACCTCATCGGGACGTGACCTCCAAACCTTCCAGCTTATAGCTTATTGCCTTAAAAACAATACTCTACAACGTCAAGTGGATATTAATTAAAATAAATCAGTACTAATGGTGCGTTTACAAGGAAATGATATTTAGGCTAAATTCAAAAAGTTTCACTCTTTCCAATTACCATTTCCTTCTGTCTAAGCAGTATTTTCCTTCCAATCCCTTCCTTTCATAGCTTTCTGAATACAATTCTCACAACTGTGTTCGAGTCGTCCCAATCTCTTTTTCCTTGGTACTCTAGTACCCATTCTAAGACCTGCTTTGGCCATCCTGAATTGTCCAACCGAACAGTGTGCCCATATCGCTTTACGTTCTTCCTGTATGTCGTCAAAAGTGTGTTATTTCCTCCCATAGCTTTTTTTTGTATGTTTGGTATTTTATACGCAGTAAAGCTCCTTATTCGCGGTTCCCTATTCACGTTCCCCCTTATTCGCGGGTTAAAAATTGCAACACAGTTCCTATATTCGCGGCTAAAAAGTATTTATTTTCGGATACCGTCGGTATGTTAGGAAGATTAGTATCCTGTATTAACGCATCGGCAACTTTTATTACTACAGGCACGTGTAAAGGTGGCTTTTACAAGGAGCGATTCAAACCAAATGGGTAAATCAACATCAAAGTAAAACAAACCTTATTGTCAGTAAGCCTGAAGTTCGTTGTGAAAAGCCATCGCCGCCGTAATTCACGTGCCGCTATGTTCGTTGATAAATGCCACCCTCGCCACGATCGGCGTTTTATTGTTTCAACTTGTCATTCGTTGTAATAATGTTGATTGAATAATACGTGTCTCTTCTGCTTTGTTGTCAATTTGTAATGTCGAGTGAAAGGAAAGAGAATTAGCTCCGAAGCGAAAAAAAGTTATGTTGCCGCTTAAAGTAAACATATAAATGTTTGACCGTTAATGTGTTGGTGAGTTGTTTGCATCTATATCACGCTGTTTCGATGTTGATGAATGAACTGTACGATTCATCAAAAAATCCGAAGACAAAATAAGGAATTCTATCGCTGAAATCACAGCTTAACATCAATCTGAATTGAAATACCTTATAAAAGCGGCAGAACAGGAAAACATTACTAAGTTCTTTAAGCCCTTAACTAAGCCTGACAGCAATAATTAATATAAATTGTTACAAATCTCTCATTAATTGATTTTATTTTGATAATTGTAATTTGATTTCGGAATCTTGGTACGTATTCCCTATATACCCATAAATTACCATTCCATACTCGCGGCATATTTGCAGAACATATCCCCCGCGAATAAGGATCTTTCACTATGAACATGTTTTTTCCACATCACCTAAAAACATACAGATTGGTTGCCAGAAGTATCTTCTTAATTTATGTTTTATACTCCATATTTCAGCTCCATATACTATAAAACTTGGAACAATACTTCTATATATATATTCATCTTTGATATGTTCGTCCCACTCACAGCCGAGCCGGATCTAGTAACTATGAAGTGAGTCCAATTTATTGAGGTTAAGAACAGACCGCTCGGAGCGTGCATCTCGGCCCGGATGGGAATGGAACGCACGGTACTTCTCAAATGTTCCTTTTTCCATAATATGGAGCATAAACATATTGTTAAGTTTTTGCCATTATATATTCTACATGTAATTTTCTCTCCGTTATTACTTCTTTGTTAAATATGATTTCGAATTATTTGCGTTTATTCACGCTGTTTAACTTTCATTTTTGATTAAATCTTAACGTATCCAGTTACGTTGCGGGAAAATAAACATGGCTCCACTAAAGCTATTTTAAAATACGAATTTAAGGTTAACCCCCAACTGCTAATGGTTGGATTTCACTTATATTTGGAGACCATCGACTTATTTTCATTTAAATCACAGAGTTTCGTAAAAAACTAAAATTGCGGCCGCTAGAGCGATTTTAAAATTTTCGCTTTAGGCTGAACACGAGTCCTAATTAATCTATTTTATTGGTTAATGAACTTAACCTTAATTTTCTTTGTTGATTGCTATAATCAGAGTGTGATTCTCAAAAAAATGGGACTGCTAGAGTGTTGACACACACACACGTACATACATACCGAATTTATATATAGCAATTTTGTTCTGGTCATTTTCGGTGCTAGTAAATATATTCAATAAATATATGATTTAAAAAATATATATTTAATGGTTAAAATCTCACCTGCTTCATTCCTTTAGAATTCGCAAATGTAACACTCAACAGGGATAAATTATCATCATCATCAACAACAACAAGGATTAAGCCCAATGGCCTGTTCCGATCTCATTATAGGTCGAATTGGTCCTTCCATCTCTTCAGTGGTCTTCCACAACATTCTTCTCCCTTTTGGTTTATAATTATACATTCTTCTTGGTATGCGCTGTTCATTCATTCGTAATACGTGCTGAAGATAAGCATTTTGATAATATTTTATTCTTCCACAGAGATTAAATATATTAAGTTCTGTTCTTATATCTTCGTTTTTCTATTTATCGGTCCTTTGGTATCCTGCTATTGCTCTCAACATCTTCATTTCAGTAGCCTCTATTTGTTTACTATCTGCCTTTGTTAATGTCCAGGTTTCACATCCATAGATACAGACTAGGCGCGTACATACGAAACAAAATACTATAAGCGGATAAATTATGTAAATTGAATTAAAACCCAAATTTAGGTTCGAAAACACGAAACAGGTATGAATGGATAAAAAGTTACAATTAATTTCTTCCAGGTGGTATAGCGTTTAATAAATATTGTATCTACATTATTTATTTTTATTTACCATTGAAGAAAAAAATGGTATACAACTTAAAATCGACGGTCAAAGTGATAACATACAAGTCTCTGTTAAGACTACAGCGCTCTTGTATGCAGGAAGTTCCCCATGTCTGATTTTACAGTACTTCAACTGCAAATAATGATGATATAAGCAAAGTGGTAACACGTACCTGGCAAATTTGAACTCGAGGTCCTGGATAACGAAGTTATTAATTCCCCGGAAGCTTAAACCTACTTGTGGGTGCGTGTATGTAGCTGTGTCTTGTTCCAAGCTCTCTCAATTAAATCTTAGCCAAGTTAAGATCTTGAGAGGCCTTGTCAGCATGTATTATTGATGGACATTGCATGGCAATTTGCTACACACACTCTCATGCAGTCCCATTAACATAACCGCCAAATTAATGAAGACATTCATATTGCGGTGTCATTTACTATATTAAACCAAGCATTTGAAAGTATAAATAAGTAAGCAAATGTCAGATATATTAAATGTGATACATGTTCTTACTCATTAACACAATGGCTTATGATATCTATTTTACAAGCGAGTTAGTATGCTCTTCCTGCAATTTTTAGCGAATTCCAACGAATTTAGTTATTTAGGTTGTATACATTACATGATTTTTTACATACAGTACACACATAAACACACAAATACATAGGCCAACAAATACCTACATGTGTGTATATACTCGTATATATATATATATATATATATATATATATATTGTACTGCAGATTTTTGCAGATGTAAGTATGATAAAGTAATGTTTCTTGGGGTTTCCGTGTCAAAGAATTAAAGTTGGGCACTGGCCACTAATTCCGACGTTTAGACATGATCCCTTGACAAGGGCATGTGGAATCGGGTCGAAATGTTGAAACCTGTGGCCAATAGTCAACTTTGAACCAGTGGCGCAGAAATTCCCCCAAAAAGCTTCACATACATACACACACACACCCACACACACACACATATATATATATATATATATATATATATATATATTGTAGATTTTCGCGTATCTTAGTATCATTAAGAAAGTTTCTTGGGTTTTCCGCGTCAAGGATTCAGAAACGGACTACTATGTGTCTAATTGCATAAGACCTAAACCATGACTCAAACCTATCATTTCTTGATAATGACATGTAGGATTATGTCAAAACGTCAGAATCGGTGGCTAGAGGCCGACCTTGAATCCATGATGCAGAAAACCAAAGAAAACTTTCTTAATAATTGAATATATATGCATTGTTTTATTAAAAATGCTTTCTCGTTAAAGAAGCCGAAAGTTGACACTGCGATCGATGACCTGCGATCTCTTATGATAGAGAATTGTATATAAGGAAAGGAAAAGTAATGTTTGCACAGGGAGTATGTATAGCGAAAGCGATAACGCACTAACATATATAGTTAGAAGTCCCGGGCTCAAATCCCGATTCATGTGTTAATTTTTCTTTTCATAAATATATTTGTTTGATTCTCTGTACTATAGCTCATATTGACACTGTTATTATAATATAGTAATAAACCCTATGTTTAGTTTCTTTCCGCAGTTGTTTGTTGTTCCATATAATATTGTTCACCAACAATTTTTTTTTCACCCTCTGCTAAAGATCTCCCCGCATCGTAGCCGAGTGGTTAAGGCATGGTGCCTTGGCAGAGAGCTACGTGACTTGCGCTGGTTTGGGTTTCCATGGAAGAAGAACGTTTCTCATGGAAATTCGACAAATATGGGACCGGTGCGGTGGCCACCTAGCATCGAAGATTTGGGTAGCTACAATAAGTAGCGACTCCAGGATAAGAAAACCAGCTATAACGACTGGAGGACCCCACCTGCTGACTACATGGCAAACCTAAACTGATCATATGATCATCCACCACTGTAATATAAATACTTGTGGATGTGAGGCCAGCAGCCTGCTGGTAGTCCAAGGGCCTTCTAGGCCTGTCGCGTCACGGATTAGTAGTGTTTGTCTAGAGATTTGCTTCATTGATTATAGTGTGTGCTGTTGAATCCAATTGAAAAAAAGTGACTTGAATAACAATTTGCATGTTTTAATAGGTCTATGCAGATCTTCTCTAAGACATGTGTTCTTTGACAAGAGAAATTACGTTAATAAACATTTTAACCCATTAACCGCCATGGTCCCCAATTGAGGGAATCTTTATTGATGTGAAAGTCTTTAAAATCACACCGGAACATACGGGTACGAGAACCAGAAATGTATACCATAACGAAAAGGTCTATACTAGATACCTAGTCTTCCCTTAATTCCCTTTAGTCTCAGAGATAGAAATGCAATATCGGTTTTTAGTATATGTGGTCAGCTCGCTGATACGATCATGAGTTTGCGTCGCGGGAGAGCAGGTTGGTGGGGAAGGCGCACAGCGCTGATTGACCAAACTGACGCTCTCGCTCCTTTCCATTCAGTGTAACTCACGACTCAGTCATGGTAGCTCGGGTTTAGTGTGTAAGTTTTTTAAATGTTTATTTTTAGGAACCAAGTGTTCCATTGAGTACACAAAGATAAGTCTTTGTTCCAATATTAACCACTCCATTTTTGGTACATCAGGTTCCGTAATAAGCAGATTGAGGGCGTTCATGTGGTTTATTATCGATGTATGCGCACTTCCCCAGATAGCTATGAAAAGTGGTACGTGCCATCTCAACATACTTACTGCGGCTGAACTTGAAATTTAATCCACGTATCCGTTACATAAACTGCCTGGTTACACCCAAAGTTTATTTTAATTTTGTACCTTGTGTGTCAGGGGGTTAATTAACAATGAGCCACGTGGGTCAAGCGGGAATACTTTAACTAAGCTAATTTATTTTTTCCTTATTTCCCCAGAGATATCAGCGTGTGACAAGTGATTACCTAATCGTTTGAAAGAGACACCTAACAAAGCAACTAAGTTATCACTTGAATGGGAAAAGCCGATTAAATTTTACACAGAGACTGTAATTTAGGCTTACGGTTCTTTACGAGTTAAAATCTTCAAATCCATGGTTTAAAAATAAATAGTTCCTGCCGGAGGACTCGTCTCTCGAAATTTGCCATCATATAAAATCCATTGAATCCGGCCGGGTTTAAACTCATGGGCTTGGAGATCAAAAGCGAGGAACTTAACCACTAGACGACCGAGGCAAATTGTTGAACAATCTAGCTTTTAGAAACTTTATGCAATCACCCCTTTCTAACCCGGAGATTGAAAATGTTTAATGGTAATTCAAATCTCCATCCCGGTCACGAGTAAGTTAAGTTACTGTTGGCATGATTTCAAAGCTCAGTTTGAAAATATCTAGACAAGCGAAGTAATAGTAATAGTAATAGTAAGCCCATGTTTTCCCTTACGGAGATTTAGGCGCTCTCCCCCTACAGGGAAGGATTTGAACCATACTAATTTAGTTACACTTTTTTTCGTATAGATATCATTTTGAGTTGTCCGTGGTCAGCGTTCCGCCTCATACTGACATCTAGGAAACCAAGGTAGTGCTAGGACGGGAAAATTCGGTACATTTGCTTAGAGGCCTTTTCATTCAGGTTTAAGGATTTTTTACGAGCCTGAAAATCTTCAGACTCGGGACCCACGGCTTAAAGTCCCTCCCGGAGGACTTGCTCCTTGGATTTTTTTGTCCTAAAAAACCCATCGACCCTGGCTGGGTTTGAACCCGCGACCCTCGGGACCAGAGGCAAGGAGCATAACCACTAGACCATCGCGGCTGATAAGTATCGAAATAAAGTGTAAATGTTCCGGCTTTTTCTCTGAGAAATCTGACCAGTCTTCACATACCCAGACTCAAAGTCGGGAATCGAATGCAGATGGTCCGAATGGAAGGTAGGTACTTAACCGGCATCACCACGACTATAAACTCTTGTTCTTTTCTCTTTTATGTATGTAAAGCGTAGTAAGATAATTAAACCACACTCTTTAAGTAATGTTCCTGGGAAGAGAGTTGAAGTTGAGAACTTTCCTGGACAATTTCCTTTCCTTCTCTCCTCTACAGAGGAAGGGAGTTAAAGAATAGAAAACTTGTTGATATAGCCAAACTTTTGTGCTGAACTTTTACACTTTACCCCATCCACAAAGAAACAAAATCCATTTCATACAGATACTTCATCTCTTCTGTGGATTTTAATTATACGATTATTTAAAAAAAATACATAAAATGCACAAAACATAGTTCCATATGGAATAAAATAAAATAAGTTAAAATATACCTTCTTAGGTAAGATCCGTCGTCGACTTATAAAATTTGTATTCTTTATGCCTGTAAGCCTTTCAGAATATCCGTTCCATCATCAGCAGATAACGTTACGACCAGCAACATCTACCACCATGCTAGATATTGTAGCGAAAAAAGACCTGCTGATGATGGAACGGATGTTCTGAAAGGCTTACAGACATAAAGAATACAGATTTTATAAGTTGAGGACGACGGATCTTACCTAAGAAGGTTTATTTTAACTTATTTTATTTTATGACTCTCCACCTCAACGGTTTTAATAATGAATTTTACTAGTATTGAACTCCATATGGAATATATCTAATTTACATTTGATACCTCAATAAGAATAAAATAATAAAACTCCATAGCGTACAAACCTGGAAGGTAATTGACCTACCAATCGGCTACTAGACCTCTACCGGGCTAAATTCCAGTTGTAATTTCAAAAGTGTTGATTCAGTTGTAATATAAACAAAAGCAGATGTATGACTGCATTTTAATTGGTAGAATAATGATTAGGCCTATGCCTTTGAGCGTGTAAGAAATATCTAACACTTGAAATAGAGAAAATAAAAATAATAAAAATATGCATTATCTGTCCACCGCTGTGGTCTCGAGGTAGCGTGCTGCCTTGTCACGCAACAGGCCCGGGTTCGACTCCCGGCCAGGACAGGCTCCTGGGTGAGGTTTTTTTTCGGGGTTTTTCCTCACCTGTAAGACAAATGTCAGGAAGCTAGGGCCCAACGGTCCCCGAAAATCACCCGGCCATCATCATCATCCTTATCATTATCATCATCATCCTTCGCCGGTGTGGAAAGCAATGGGAAGCTACCACACCTATAATTCCCTAGTAAAGCTGTAAGCATAGCATGAAAATGCTATGATTGCAGTGAAAGATCTGCCCTCGGGCAGAATTACTATGGATGGATGTATTATTTATCATAGGCTATATAAGTTATATGGAAAATCGTAAAACGTATAATTACAATAATTTTAATAGATTAAAGAAGCATTGTTATATTCTTATGCAATACAAGCAATAACTAGTAAGCAACAAAACACCCCGATCAATCAGAACATAAGAACCATGTATAAAATTGAAGAACCTCAGGTAAACATATTGTATTACAGTCGGTACCGTCGCAAGTGGGATTACTGGGTAATGCACGAGCGGACTTCTTAACAAAGAAAGGCTCCAAAATAAGGCTGAGAATAACAAAAGACATAGCTCTACAAAGACGTCAACACGGGCTAAAACAGAAAATACATCTCAAAAGAAGAGAACAGAATATAATCATCATCATCAACATAGTACATTCAAGAATTTAGGCCATTTGTTGACCTGTTTCCGCCTCAATAGAAACACCATCCAGAAGTATTTTGAGTGGACGTCCTGGTCTTCTTCTTTCTGTAGGTTGATAGGCCTATCTTAACATTTGTTTGGTTATCCTGTGATCTTCCATTCGACGAACATGTTGCATACATCTTGACTTATAGTCAGAAATTTTGTTTTCTAAAGGTTCCATGTGTAATTCTTCTAAGATGCCTTCATTTTTTGTGATCTAGTGGTATGTATCCTGCAGTCCTCCGAAGGTATCTCATTTCAGCAGATCTAAGTCTTTGTATATCCTTCTGTTTCAACATCCATACTTCGCTACAATACAAAAGAGTTGGAAGAGCCAGTGTTTTATACAGTTTTAGTCTTGAATGTTTTGGACTAACTGTGACTGGAAGATAGAATTTATTAACCCTAAAATTCTTTAAAAATTTGATATTTTTGCCATTTACATCCTTTTTTTCTTCATATGAGATATTGCATCCTAGATAAAAGATCTTCAAAATAAGAAATATGAAGACATAGCGAAATATGATGATACAATAAAACACCTCCCTAGAAAAACAGTAGTAGCTCTCTTCAGATTAGAAACAGGACATGACTGTCTCGATGACCACCCTCATAGAATGGGGATTGCTCCTAGAGCTATGGGATGCTCCTCGCGTGGTGAAAATGTTCTCCTAAGCAAGGAACACTTGCTATACTGCAGGCGACTAGACCCCGAGAAAAAAGGACAGGAAAGACATTAGAGGGCTTTATTGGATAGCAAGAAGGCTAATAGTGTACACCAAACTGCAGCCATTTGAAAACAACAACATATTCTTAAGCTTGCGCAATGTAGGATACGTTGGAATTTCAGTTGTTTTTAAAATGGCCGCTTCTGCATGATCATAAGACATTTCAAAGGAAGGTATATGAAAAGGGGAGAGAAACATATTGTTTTGAATATTTTCAAACAGTTTAGTGAAAAATATCTTACATTAACCACTGAGGATTGGTGAAATTAATGGCAGAATTTACAGGTGAATCAGTTTGGAGCATAAATTCTGCTCGTAATGAAATTGTAAATAAAGGATATCTATCAACATCATGGAAAAATCGTAAACGTCTGATTAGGTAGGCCCATGTATAATCTTGTTGTCATAAATATGAAATGGAAGTTCCTAATTCTTGGTACAATCTGATCTTGTGTTCAGTTTTATTCCCCGTAAAATACGACCTTTCCTAAGAACAATGTTCCACCGATGACAGTCCCTTACACAATTCAGTCATATGGCGGGTAAAAGTATCAGCACGGTTCCCCCAGTAGACGGAATCGGCGAAATAATATCTTATGCAACTTTGTTTACAGTATGACTGGAAGTTATCGCGGAATTTGTATGGCCTCACATTAACATCCATAGATGTTGACGATCTAACAGGTGAAGAGATCGAATTACCATGCATTTTCATATTCTTTCCGAGGATTTAAATCTATATGCTTACCAATAAAACTTGTTGGAGTCTGTTAATCCTTAAATTGACAAAACACTAATTTCTCGTTCCAGTTATTTAAATCTGTCGGACTGCAGTGAAATAAAAAAAATACTGTTAGCTGTAAGTTATTAGCAGTATATCATGTAACTGAACACACAATTAGGTAATTTATACTGATTCATTTTTCTATTGTTTTATTAAATAGTTAAATCAATTTAACCAATGTATATTATAGAATTAATTTGCCAATTTAAGTATTACACATGGATTTAAGTTGCATATAGCTTAAATGCATATTAAATCAATATGCATGCTTATTTTAATAATACGCCGTGTCCCAAACAAACCTCCCACATTTTAATTAATCATAATTCTCAAAGTATGCGGAATTATGAAACGAGGTTGGTATTAAAAGAAAGAGAAATTCAAAGAATGTTTGTGTTCATTGTTGCAGTTAATTCATCCGTCGCATGTTGGACAATAATGACAAAACAAAATGGCGATTCCTCAGCAACGAGCACTTCTTCCTCTGGGGGTATGTAAAAGAGCGTGTGTTTGCATGCAACTCCAGTACAAGATCTTCAAGATTTACGAACCCGTATCCTTGACACAATTGCAACAGTACCAATGGACATGTTGGACAGAACGTAGTACGAAATCGAATAGAGACTTGATATTGTTCGTGCTACTAATGATACACATATAGAGGTGTTGTAGTGTGTGGCAATGAAAATTCTTTGAGTTTTCTGTTTCGTTTAATACCGGCTTCATTTCATAATTCCGCATCGCCAACGGCGATGGCACTGTTTCCAACTCAAGGTAGCACCAGCGGCCACATACGGTATTCAGATAATTTGGATTCACCTAACAGCGAAAAACTCAAGAAATTGGAGAATGTCAAAGCCAGATATCTCAAGAGGGCCTTGTCACTCTCAAAGTACACAAGAAACAGCTACGCCTACAGAATAGCACATGAATCCTACTTCATTGAGGACATCAAGCTTCGCTTCAATCTACCAGAAACCCAGGCATATAAAGACTCCATCAAAGAGAGACAAAACAAAGCCAATGCAATACCGATGGAAATAATGGACACAGAAACGATGAAAACTGATGTATGGAAAGGGCCGAACTTCCAACTTAGCCACCTATACACACGCTTCGCCGCGCATGGTTTCCACGGGAAAATATGTCAGAATCCGTCATACCACGACCCCAAGGAGGACTGCAGATGTAAGCTTTGCGACGAGCCATGCTCCAAGTACCACCTAATGAAATGCAAAAGCAGAACTCAGCCTCTCACCAAAATTACAAAAGACTGGTGAAAACTCTAAATGTACACATTGTGTTTAACAAAATCTATTAAATAATTCCGCATAATTTGTTAGTTATGATTAATTAAAACTTGGGAGGTTTGAATGGGACACCCTATATAGTGCCTATCCTACATAGGCCTATTTATAGGGTTTTCAAAATATTTATCCCTTTCGATGTTAATTCTACCAAAAATCCTTTTTGTAAAGCAAATAAATACAGTAAAAAGTTATTACCTCAAAACACCTAGAAGAAACCACTTTGTGTGAAAACTTAAAACATTACATTTTTAAAAACTGCAAACGGAAAGGAATATTCAGATAACAGATATTCTATGAAAAAAAAGTGACTTTGAATACAATAGCCATTTTCAATGCAAGTTTGTAGTGATTTAAAATATTCATCATCATCACAGTACATTCAAGATTTAGGCCATTTGTTAACCTGTTTCGGCCTCAAGAGAAACGCCATCCAAAAGTATTTTGAGTGGACGTCCTGATCTTATTCTTCCTGCAGGTTGATATCTCAACATTTGTTTGGGTATTCTGTGATCTTCCATTCGACGAACATGTTGCATCCATCTTGACTTATAGTCAGAAATTTTGTTTTCTAAAGGTTCCATGTGTAATTCTTCTAAGATGCCTTCATTTTTTGTGATCTAGTGGTATGTATCCTGCAGTTCTCCGAAGGTATCTCATTTTAGCAGATCTAAGTCTTTGTATATCCTTCTTGTTTCAACATCCATACTTCGCTACAATACAAAGAGTTGGAAGAGTCAGTGTTTTATACAGTTTTAGTCTTGAATGTTTTTGGGACTAACTGTGGCTTGAAGATAGAATTTATTAACCCTAAATCCTTAACTTTTTTTTTATATTTTGTATTTACATCATTTTCTTCTTCATATGAGATATTGCATCCTAGATATGTAAAATTATTCACCTGCTCCAAAATTGTACTGTCAAATGCAATTTTACTTCTGACAGGATCTACACCTTGAAATGTCATATTTTTGTTTTCTCTATAGATATCTTCAATCCATATTATCCTGTAAAATTGTTAAGTTGCAGATTATTTTCTGAATTTGTAATTATTATTTGGTCATCTGCAAAGAATAGGGTGTTTAATTTTGTGTTTTCTGATATTCTTATTCCAAATTTATATTTCTTGTTCCAACAACATGATTAAAAATATTCTGAAGTCAAATGATGACATTTGAACAAATTGTATTCTAGGAAGAATGTCCACCACAAGAAGTTAATTTTGATAGGAGGACAAGCGACATTTTGATAATTATCTCATCAAATCGGCGTGAAAAGACCGACGAATTTTGCTCACAAGTCTCTGTCATTCAAGCATCAGGTCTTTACATGCATTTAATTTACAACACGAGAGAGATAGATAGAGAATGAGATAAAAAGAGAGATAGAAAAAGAAAGAGAAATTGGGTAAAGACAGAAAGAGTGAGATAAAGGGAGAAAGTGAGAGAGAAAAAGAGGGATAAAAAGAGAGAGGGAGATAGAAAAAATGAATACAGAGGGAAAGAGATAAAGAGAGAGGTAAGAGATAAAGAAAGATGGAGAAAGATAAAAGCGTAAAGATAGAAAAATACAAAAAGTGAGAAAGAAAAAGGAATAAATAGAGAAAGAGATAAAAGATAAATAATGATATAAATAGAGAGGTAAAGAGTTAAAGAGAGAAATAAAGAGATAAGGAAGAAGATCACATAGATAAAAAAGAGAGTTAAACGGAAATATAGAAAGATAAATGATTAAAGAGAGAGTAAGAGAGAGAGAGAGAAGAGAGAAGAGAGAGGAGAGGAGATGAGAGAGAGAAGAAATGAGAAAGAAGGTTTTGAGAGAGAGAGAAGAAATGATAGAGTGGTGATAGAGAGCGAGGATAGGAAGAGAGATAAAATGAGAGAGAAATGAGAGAGAAATAGGGATAGGAAGAGAAATATAGAAATAAAGATTGGGAGAAGGAATGAATATAATGAGATAAAGGGAAACATAAAGAAGTTGAAGAGAGAGAGATAGGGAGAGGAGAATAAGGAAGAGAGAGAATGAATAAGAGAGAGATATAAGGGATATATGTCGTGAGAGTGAGATTAAGAGAGTGAGAAAGAAGAAAACGATAATGGAAAAACAAAAAAGAGCGATGATCGAAATACATAAAACACAAAGAGTTTTACGTTGTGCTGTCAGAGAATTCATCCTGACTGCAGGGGCTTCAATTCCCGCATTCGGCAATAATCAACAGTTTAATTACTGCAGCATAATGTTAATGATAATAATAATCTGGCCAGTGTTGCAAACCCGACACGTCAATGATCGAAATTTCCTGTTAGTTCATGCATTATATGCTGTATTCTGCTGAGAAAGTTGCATCCAAATATTTTTTTGCAATACTTAAAAATCTGTTCATGCGATAAAATTGTTAAAATTCCTAAGCTACTTGGCAAGGTGACTTAGCCAGAGAAGCGATCGTGAGCAACCCGATGGGAACCGATGGTAACCAATGTAGTTTTGAAACCTTGCCACGTACCTTGCTGCTTTATACCAAGATGTCGGACCTTGAAGACTTCGATCATTGTTTTCGGTATACGGAGAAGAGGAATTTGATAGAGTCTACCAAAGAATTCAACTGGAAGAACAGGAGAATCGGCTAATATTGCGTGATGCAGACGTCGTTGTATACGGTATTATTTGCAGGATGCAAGCGTAAATGCGTTCCTCTAGCAGACAAAAATAACGTAAGTGGTTTTAAATCGCTGAGGATTCTGGGTATAATTTTCTTGCCAATATTACAAAAACGATGACTTTCATGCATGACCAGTTAGTGGGTAGCTAATTCGAATCTTTGACACTTGCTCACGGAAAGTCAGCTCACCAGTGATTGGAAGTAATTTGAGTAGAGACTAATGTACTTTGCA
Source organism: Diploptera punctata (assembly GCA_030220185.1). Classification (NCBI taxonomy): domain Eukaryota; kingdom Metazoa; phylum Arthropoda; class Insecta; order Blattodea; family Blaberidae; genus Diploptera; species Diploptera punctata. Next base: position 2,122 of record JASPKZ010005223.1, on the reverse strand, counting down.
ATGCAGCCCTTAAAGTCTTCCCAGAGATTTTTATTATTCATTTCATACATCTCATTTGCAAGATAGAAGCAAAGGTTTCATAGCATTTGATGATGCAGCCGGGAATTAACAGTATATATAAGACATTTTTAGAAAATTTGTGTTTAGTTTGGAGCTCACTCGGTAGAGAATTTGCCTAGAGTGTGAAAGGTCCTGGGTTCGAGCCCCAGTCTGAGCATATAATTTTTCTCTTCTATAAAATAATCTTCCCAGAGGACTTGTCCTTTGGATATTTAATCAATTTTAAAACAATTGATTGACCCTAGACAAGTTTTAAACCCACAATCCTCGAGATCAGGGGCAAGGAACTCTCAATCCCTAGACCACCGAGGGCAATTTTCTGGAATATTATTTTTAATATTAATTGGATTTAGGGGAAACTATTTGATTTAGGAATTTTAGAATCCACTGCTCTTTATCTTGCTTTGAAACTTTAAAACTCTTTAAAATCATTGTACAAATGAACTAATAAGGTCAGTAACTAGCAATTTATTTGATATTATTTATAGCCCAAGGTCTTTTAGGCCTGCAATGCCATAGAGTTGGGATTAGAATTAGTTCATATTAGAAGTACAATAATTATATTCCCTTACCATGAATCACCACACAATATAGCATACCTGATATCACATGAAGAGTTTACTCCTGGTACTCTTCGCTTCCAGTAAGGATCATCTGATGCCAGGTGATGTCTTGAAATGAGACCCAAAATTGGACGTATATCGACTGCTAGCTTACCAGGTTATAAATGTTATGTTATTTGTGACAATTTAACAATATTAGTAAAAAGACAAAGATTTTAAACAGAAGCATAAGTACAGAATGACACAATAACAAAATTTCCATGAGCTCCAACAGAATTAATCTTTTTCTAATAGTAAGATTTTTATTATGTTTGGAGGGGGGCAGAGGCTAATTGGGATTTCTGGATTCTGATCTGTTCAAAAATCATCATCATCATCATCACTCCAGGGATTAGGCAATTGCCCGTTCCGACTTCATAATGCATCAGCCCAACGTCTTCTAGGTCTTCCAACATCACGTCTTCCTCTTGCTTGATAATTTTTTGCTAACAATGGGTATCTCTCCTTACTCATTCCATCCATATGATCAATCCACTTCTGTCTGTAATTCGTGACCTTATCCAATAAAGGCTGTACTTTCAATTCTTCTCTATATCCTCATTTCTTATTCTATCAAGTCTTGTACATCCTTTAACTTGTCTTAGGAACCTCATCTCTGCTGTCTGTATTCTATCCTTCTGTTTTTTTCAGTGGAGCCCAAGTTTCATATCCATACAAAATTGTGGGAACCGCCATAACATTATACATTTTTATCTTGGTTTCTTTCTAATTTTATTTTTGAATGTTCTCTGTATTGTTCCACACACCGTCTGAAATTTATTTATTTTGGGAGTCTATGATCTCTTTCCACATTGTAGCCCACATCACAGCCCAAATATTTGAAAACTAGACACCTGTTCTATACTTTGATTTTCTAAAATAATTTTGGATCTCACTGGATCTCTTTCCTCTAAAAAGCCATGGTCTTCGTTTTCCCTTACAGAAATCTTTAGATCATATACTTTACATATTTCATTTAAATGCATGCATAGATTTCTGTAAGTTGTCCTTCATTTTTCTGTATTATGATTACATCATCAGCAAATAGAAGATTGAAGAGAAAAAATTATATGCTCAGACCGGGACTTGAACCCGGGACCCTTGCTGTTTCTAGTCCAAGTGCTCTACCCATTTGAGCTACCTGAGCTACCTCTTCAAATATGATTTATCCATCATTGAGATGTATGAAAATTAATAATAAGAACATCGAAATAGAAAGATTATTTATGCACACTTTATTATCTATTCTTATTCCTGGATTCACTAAAACACGTTCCATTTTATTTAAAATATCATCTATATATATATATATATTTAATTAAGTGGGTGACAAACTACATCCTTGTCGTAATCCATTATTTGTTTTGATTGTATTTGTTCTTTTGGATCCGGTATCTATAATTATATTTGTGTCTTCATATAATTTATTTATTGTTTCAACAAGGCACAGTGGGTATCTC
>JASPKZ010005222.1:0-35718 GCA_030220185.1 Diploptera punctata | reverse complement strand
AAGACCGGAGTTATAACCTAATATATGATGTGTGACTGACTGACTACATTCTGTGACTACTGACATATCTGAATTTTAGACTTTAATATTCTGGAGCTGCAAATATTATACAAATATTACAAAATAATATGAAATTATAATAGATAAGTCCACCGCTGAGGTCTCGAGGTAGCGTGCTGCCTTGTCACGCAGCGGGCCCAGGTTCGATCCCCGGTCGGGACAGTTTTTCTGGGTGAGGCTTTTATCGGAGTTTTTCATCACCTGTAAGACAAATGTCAAGAAAACTGTAAGGCCCAAACAGTCCCCGAAACCATATGACCATCATCATCCTTATCATCATCATCATCATCATCATCCTTCACCGGTGTGGAAAGCAACGGGAAGCTACCACATCTACAGTTCCCTAGTAAAGCTGCAAGCACAGCATGAAAATTATATGATTGCAGTGAAAGACCTGCCCTCGGACAGAATTACTATGAATGGATAATATATAAAAAGCGATAATATGGAGATGAATAAAGAACTACACTCCATTTATCATGTATAGGAAGTGTACAATTTGATATGCTGTAAAAATATTAAATAAATAGTGTAATTTATTTAACTTGGTTACCATGTATCATTTTAAATTTCACAAGATAAAGAAAATATTAACTTCTTAACAACAAAGGGCCTTCTCTATAGTTAAATACGCCTAATATGAGTATAATTTTATTACATCCATATTAACTGATTAAAATTTATCTGATGCTGTTAATAGATTGAACAATTAAAATAAATAAAAATGCCGATATGGAATTTGCATTGTTCGTTCCAGACATTAAAATTAACTTTCACGCGTCTGAACTATAAAAGACAAAAAATAAACGAAAAAGTACCGTATACAAATTATTAAATTTTTTTATTTAAATGTGGAAAATTCTGTTATAATTCTTTCAAAGTAACTGATTACAAAATTATATTGCTGACATGAGTTATATTTTTAAACTAAACGATCGAAAAAATCTCTTACAATGCGGGAAATCTACTTTATGACTGATTGTTTCCACGTGGCGCACATAGTACAGCGTTGTCATACGTATTTTACCTCTGTTTGTTTCCAATAACGCTACACCCAATAATAATTTTCTTTTACACTACCGGTTATACATAAGTAGTTAATAGCGGAAAGTGACTAGACGTGTTGTATATCGCTCGTGACCAACATATTATTTTGAAGGTGTGAATACATTCTAAGTCGCTTAAAACATCATAACTGATAGTTTGTGTTATTAAAAACAATTTGGCTAGTATAAATTCATAAGATGGGCCCCAAGAAGAATAACTCAATGGAAATAGAAGAGATGGTGAAGCGTGTCTTACAAGAGTCGCTAGAAGATGCTACCATGCTGTCAAGTGTTGCCAACATAATAAAGGAGACTGTTGCTGCGGCGGTTATAGAATTAAAAGTGGCATTAGAGCAAAGTCACGCCTTAATCAGTGAACTCCAGAAGTCTATTCAGGACCGCGATAACAAGATAGTGACTTTGGAATCTAAGATTGATAGCTTAGAACAATACCAAAGGCGTCAGTGTGTGCGTATTTTTGGCATTGCGGAGGAAGAAAATGAAGACACAGATGCCATCGCCTTGCAGGTAGCAGAGAAAGTTGGCGTTTGTCTCCAGGTCAGTGACATTGACCGTAGTCATCGTGTAGGTAGAAAAACAGATGGTGGACGACCTAGGGCTGTCATTGTTAAATTTGTGTCCTACCGTAAGCGAAGTGAGGTGTTTCGAAATAAAAAGAATTTGAAAGGCAGTGGAATTACGATTCGTGAGGACCTTACTAGTGCTAGGCATCAGTTACTTCGCGAAGCTATCAATATTCATGGCGTAACCAATGTCTGGACCCAAGATGGTTCTGTCATTGTTAAGATAGGAGACAGAAAAAAGCGAATAAATCATCCATCAGATCTCAGGTCAGAGTGATAATTATCAACTCAGAAACTCGTTACTTTTTGTAATTTATTGCTATTAGTATTTAATTATTTACTGTGTTCATTTTTTTTCTTCATTTTTTCGTGTATAATCTATTTTTTTATTAATTTAATTTTGTACTTCATATACTAAACACCAATTGATATTTCATATTTACGGTTTTCTTGTTTTAGTTAGTAACATTTCAACCATAGATTTAAGTAATGCACCTGCAGCCCCTTTTCGGTCTTTGACAGTTCCATTGTCCCCATCTCAACATACCCCTTCCACCTCAGACCTTTTAAAATCACGTTTCTCTTTGAACAGCAATACACTCAAAATAACACATTGTAATGCACAGTCACTCCTGTCCCACTTCTCAGAATTCCAAACTATATTTTCAACACTAAATCTGCATGCCATTTTAATTTCTGAAACATGGCTGAAAAATACCCTTCCTTCTTCTCTTGTAAACATGCAAAATTACACCTTGATTAGGAATGACAGATTCGGGAAAAATGGAGGCGGCGTGGCGATGTATATACGTTCCGATCTACAACCGAAAATTGTATCCCATTCGCCTAGTGAATACTCGTCTCGACCCGAATACCTATTTATAGAAATTAGAGCGAAAATGCAGAAATGTTTATTAGGAGTAGTTTATAAGCCCCCAAATGTCGGTCACCTGCATGACATTGAAACAGTTCTCCAAAATCTGATACCATCTTATGAACATGTAATTGTACTAGGAGACTTCAACACTAACCTATTAGCCACAAATTCTTACAACACTATACAATTACAGACAATGTTCCAGTCATGCAATATGACAATACTGCCTTCAGAACCAACCCATCATACTAGGTATTCTGACACACTACTAGACTTAATTATAACAAATAATCCTCAAAAAGTTATAACTAGTGGACAGATAGAAGCTCCAGGCATCTCTGCACATGACTTAATATACATTGAATATTCACTCCTTTGCTCTAAACGTAGACCTAGACTTGTAACATACAGAGACTTGAAACATATAAATTATGCGCAATTAATTGATGACGCTGCAAAACTACCTTGGAACAACATATGGACACTTAGGACTGTAGACGAGAAAGTTGAAAATTTTAATGACATGATTTTACAATTGTATGACAAACACGCACCTATCAAGACTAGACGTATAAACAGACCACCTGCACCCTGGATGTCTGATAATATCCGCTTGCTTATGACTGAGAGAGACGTAGCATTCAGGAAATACAGGAGGAACAAAGAACTGACAGACTTACAGACATACAAACATCTGAGGAATAAAGTCAACCAGACTGTCAGGAATGCAAAACTAAGATATGCCCATACTATTATTACACAATCTATGTCCAACTCAGCTGACATGTGGAAAAATTTAAAATCAATAGGCCTCTGTCAAAATAAACTACAGGTAGAAACAGCTGACCTACCACTAGATGAGTTGAATGACCATTTTACCCTCCTCCCTACTGACAACAACTCACAACACAAACAACAGACAATAGATGAACTAATGTCATATTCCCAACCTACCCGAGACAAATTCTTTTTTTCCTATATCTCACCTGATGACGCCAAAAGAGCAGTATTACGTATTAAATCTAAAGCACAAGGAATAGACAATATAACAATAACTCTCCTGCAAAAAATAATAGACATTATTCTCCCAACAATAACCCACATTTTTAATGCCTCTATAATGACCGGGACTTATCCCAGACTCTGGAAAATGGCTCTAGTTCGTCCTACACCGAAATCAAACACTCCCACAACACTCGATGATTATAGACCAATTAGTATTCTTCCCTGTTTATCTAAAGCACTGGAACACATAATACACTCACAGTTAACAGACTACCTCACCACACACGACTTACTTGATGAACATCAGTCTGGTTTTAGAACAGGACATCACACAAGTACTGCACTACTTGACATTGTAGAGGACATAAGAGACTCAATGGACAAAAGCAAACTCACCGCAATAGTCCTACTCGACTACAGCAAAGCCTTTGACACAGTAGATATAGACTTAATGCTAGCGAGACTAAAGACACTACATCTGTCGGAAAACTGCCTTGATTGGTTTGCATCTTACCTCACTAATCGTCAGCAATCAGTTTCTGTTAATAATCGCATTTCTTCCTGGCGCTTGGTGAGGAAAGGGGTACCTCAAGGCGGCGTCCTCGCTCCTCTTCTCTTCTCGATTTATATTAATGACGTGACCAAGAAACTACAAAACTGCAAGCATCATCTTTACGCCGACGACCTACAGATTTACACACACTTTAGGCCTGACGAAATTAATGAATATATTGACAAAGTAAACACTGACCTCAGGCATATATCTTTATGGTCCAGACAATATGGGCTGAAACTAAATGTAAACAAAACGCAAGCAATAATTATCGGACATCCAAGGCTATTACACCTCATAAACAATGGCAATATGCCGGCTGTCATATTAGATAATGAACAAATTCCTTATACCGACGTCGTTAAAAACTTGGGATTTTACTTAGATTCTAATTTAAAATGGCATGAGCAAGTAAAACAAACATCTAAAAGGATCTTCTCCATAATGCATTCCCTAAAGCGACTTAAACATTTTCTTCCTACAACTCTTAAAAGAATTTTAATCCAAACTTTAGTGATGCCGCATTTTGACTACTGTGACGTTCTACTAACTGACATAAGTGACGGATTGTCGGACAAACTGCAGCGTGTCCATAATATGTGTATCAGATTCATATTTAATGTTCGAAAATACGATCACATTTCTCCATTATTCCACGAATTGTCATGGCTACATCTAAAAGAGAGAAGAAAATCGCACTGTCTAATTCTCCTATTTAAGATCCTACATACCTCGATTCCCAATTATTTATCATCCCGTTTCCAGTATCTATCCTCAAACCATAACTTAAACACAAGATCACAACATAGTCTCTTACTTAATATACCGCAACATAGGACATCACATCACTCCATGTCATATACCATCTCCACTTCTCGCAACTGGAATTCCCTACCACAAGAAATAAGGGGCTGCCGGACATTGGCATCTTTTAAAAGAAATCTAAATTTATATTTGCTCTAAACTCGACTTCATTATTATCCAGTGTAAGATATATATATATATATATATATATATATATATATTAATTGGTGTTTCCCGTATAATGTATCATATTTATATTATTATTATTATTATTATTATTATTATTATTATCGTATCATTATTGTTATTACCCTATAAAATGTTGTTTGTACATGACATTTACATTGCTACATTTATTGTATCTTTAACTGTTTATAATTAGTATAGTGTATATCTATATTTGTCGAATATTTATTTGTATTTGTGCTGGTTGAGTGGAAGAGAGGGCCTTATGGCCTTAACTCTGCCAGAATAAATAAAGTATTATTATTATTATTATTATTATTATTATTATTATTATTATTATTATTATTATTATTATTATTATTATTATTATTATTATTATTATTATTATTATGCGAGAACCTTTAAAGTTCAAGGACACCCACACACGCATTTTCTAACACATAAGAACAGCGCACTTGTTTATAATTCCACCTCACTTAATAACATAATGAGGAATTATTTAAATGCCATTAATAAAAATATAAAAATGTAATTAATATATTTAACGTAATTATTTTACAAGACAATGTCGTTAATACTTTTTTGTTAGTTATGTACCGATAACGTAGAATCCCAGAGGAATTTGGATCCATCAATAATTATTGTCGTATTGTGTACAATAATTCTTGTATGTTTTATGTGACTGATTGTAGCTTACCCTTAATAATTATAGGGCTCATTTTAATTATCTACAATATTATAATACAATTATTATTATTACATTTATGATCAGGAAGTACCGAAATATGGTATAACAAAAGAGTCGGTGAAACAAAGTAAATGTATACAGCGAAATCGTAAAATTTCGTTTAATTTTGCATGTGTTTTCAGTTTTCGGAATATATCATGTTCTACTATTAATTTAGATCAAAATAATCCGTATTTCAAACATTAACTTCTATAATCGGAAAATTTCATCTGCAAAAAAATATCTCATCGAAAAAATAACTCCTGCGCCAATTTCAAATTTTCACATCGGTATGACATTTTCATGTAATTACTCTACATTTAAATCCTTCTGCTGACTGCCTTTTAGCTCAAATTGTCAGAGAAGAAGGCCCAGTAATTATTTTATGAAACAGCTGAGCCGAACAGTCTACCAGATTTCGTAAACCATGTATATATTAATACACAGCGGAGTCCAGCAAGTGACTGACTGCGTTATGCGTATTAGCAATATAAGTGAGGGGACAAAAAGTCAGTCAGTCACGGGACTCCAGCGGAAAAAATAATGACTTTACAAGAAAATGTCATCTATACGTTTTTGTTAGTTGTGTATCGATAACGTAGAATCCAAGACGAAATTTTAATCCATCAATTATTATGTTGTGTACAGTAAATTTTATCCGTTTTCTGTGACTGAGTGACCATAACTTACAGTTAACAACTATAGGACACATTTAAGGTATATAGAATATGAGAATACAATTAATATTGTTCAATTTACGACCAAGGAGGACCAAAGTATGGTTCAATAAAAGATTTTGTGAAATAAAACGAATTCATACGACCAAATCATTAAACAAGAAATTGGTGAAATTTTGCGTATTTTTTCAGGTTTGGAATATGACAAGTTCTACCGCTATTATTATATTAAAATAATGCACATTTGAAATATTTTCTTATAGAATTATAATATTTGATATTTACGAATATATTGTACATCAACAAAATTATTCCTGCGTCAGTTTCAAAATTGCCACCTCGGTATGACATTTTCATGGAATCGCTCTATAATAAACTAATATAATTTGTTGTTTATACAATGTTATAACACCAACTTCAAATATTTGTCAATCTTAATTATGTGTTTATAAAATCTAATATATAAAAATCAATGTTTGTTTGTTGGTTTGTTTGTTCGTATTCTATGCGTGGCCATACCGTTGATCCGATTTTTAATGCAGTTTTTTTGCAAAATATTCAGGAGTTTCACGAAATGAACATAGGCTATAAGAGAGTTGTGATACTCAACTTCTACACCTCTAAAAATCATGCTTTGTAGTTAAAAACGTGAAATAAAGACCCTATTTTGACGCTTAAATGGCTTACGCTGCCTAATCCATAACAAATACACCAAACTAATGTACACACAATTGAACATCTTAAAACACTCTACAAAAAAGTAACCGGCAGCATATGTTTATCTTTTACGGATAACTTACAATAACCACTTTTGTCTTTCATTGAAGACAAGAAGATCGGGGTAAGCAGATTCCTGGGCAAGTATAACAGCGCACGGCTGGTGGTAAAAACACATTAACATTTATTTACGAGTAGCGGCGCACGCCGGATATTAGCTAGTAAATTATGTTATTACTAAATTGTTGAAAGAATACAATCAGTGGAGGTGCATACGTTAGTTTGTCATTCAACAATTGTTGAGTTTGAGAGTTTGTTCTGGCAAGTGTAAATGTGGATAATACACACGTGCTGATGGGACCGAGTGTGTAATCAAGTGGTGTCTAAATATTTACTTCTGTGGAACGAATATCTGTTTAAAATTGTTTTAGCGACTTAAATTAAAGTAAGCAGAGGCCAATCAATTCAAAGAAACAACAGAAATTCGCAACTTAATAAACAAAGCTAATGCCAAAACATGTGTTCCATTAATTAACACTAAGAAATGTTGGGTTAAAAGTAAAATCAATAAAATCAACTCTATGGTCACACATAGAAATATATTATATAGGCCCTAATTGAAATGGACAATTAATGACAAACGAAAGAAACTTTGAAGAAGTGGCTGAATTCAAATACCAAGTGACAATTATTATAAAAAGACTGGGATGCACATGGAAATTACACCGCCTAATGGTTCAGCTCTGGAAATGCATTCTATTATGCATACAGGGACTTATGTCCTAATTTCTCTCAAAAAAGGTTAAACTGAAAATATATAAAACTGTTATTCTCCCAGTTCTATTATTTGGATTTGAAACATAGAAAATTACTTTAGGGGAGGAGAAAAGATTACGACTATTTGAGAATAAAGTTGTTAGGAACATTTTGGACCAAAAAAACCGACAGGTGAATGGAGAAAACTATATAATAGTGAGCTACAATATATGTATAGGAAGCCAGATATAATAAGAACAGTTAAGTCTTGTAGACTGCAATAGACAGGACATGTGCCACGAATGGAAGCTTCTTGCAGGAAAACTAGAGGGAAAACATCCGGTTGTTAGATCAAGAATGAGGTGGGAGATTAACATTAACCATGACATGAGAGAAGTAGTGTGATTGTAAACATATGGATGTATCAAGAGCTTATGGTCAAGCGCGGTCGTGAACCTACGGGTTCGATAGTGCCAGTGTATTAGTTAGTTAGTTATATGCTTTGCAGACGAAATTGGTTCTTCTTCACGATCAAATAAAATTGCGTTTTATTTATATGCTATTCAACATCTAACACATTTTTTAGATTAGATTATTAAGTAAACATATGTTCGTGTTTTAAGACGCAGCCAACTTGATTTTTTGTTCAATGTATCACCCGTCTCGACTCTACAGTGTTCCTGCTTCCACACTCACCACTCATGCCACAATTTATTTGGACTAAATCCTCTCTTAGGCCTTACTCTACATTAAGTTGAGGCACAGGCTCGGAGTCATGAGGAAGTACCTGAGCGTGACCGCCACGATCACATATGTTAAACACCTTGTGGTTTGCTAAACAGACTATTTCACCTAACATGAAATGAGGTGAATGAAAAGACATGATGCGGGAAGGAAGAGGAGTGGAGAATGTTGCAGCATGCGCTGTATCCTGGTGTTGCACAGCACGTCTGTTTGATAACAAGCTCTCTGCAAGTTTGTATGAGGCAGTTTGTAAATAATACTATTGTTGTTATTATAAGCAATTTATTGACTTGGAATTGCAAAATGAATAATTGCAGATTTCTGATTGACCTCAAATATTCAAATATAAACAGTATTCAACTTTTAGAATGTTATAATTGAGCGGTTCCGTGAATTAACGGTTTAAGTGCAAAAACATAGTTTTCAGTAAACTGAAATACGATATTATTTGTTGTGTGTTCCTGTGGCAATTCATCAAACTTTGACAGAACATAGCATTCCTTAAACACAACATGTAACAAATTAATGGTTATTATTGAAATAAAACATAAAAAAATGTTAATAGCGACTTTCTTTTTAAGTTGTTAATTCACAGAGCATCAATATATGTTTTTATTGGAGAATGTTATGTAAAATAAGAATAGAGACAAACTGTTAACTTTCTACTTTAGCGCACAATAACAGAAATGAAAAATAAACATATCCTTTCGTACTGCACTCTGAAACTAACGTATATATATATAGAGAAAAACTTTGATTAATTTTGTATAAGACGTTAATTATATAATGCTTTACCTGGTAAGTCAGTTGTCCTCAACTATATTGTTAAACGTCAAGTTATTCTAATGTGGAGTTCTTTCGAAAACAGTGTTTCATCTTCTGCGTTTTACCTGCGACTGTTCCAGTTAAAACGCAGAAGATGAAACATTGTTTACGAAAGGCCTCCATATTAGAATAACTTGAAGAAGTTTAACAACTTAGTTGAGGACGACTGACTTACCAGGTAAAAATATATATAATTAACATCTTATTACATAACCTCAACGGTGCTTTAATATGAATTTCAAAAATGTTAATTTTGTATAGGTTAAATTTAAAAGAAAATATTAATTAATAATAATAATAATTAATAATAATGATAATAATTAATAATAATACTAATAATAGAGTAATAAAAATCATAATAACTAATAATAGTAATAATAGTAGTAATAATAATAATAATATAATAATAAGTAATAATAATAATAATAATTAATAAAACAAATGCGTACAATTTGTGCAGAAAATATAAGGTACGTAAGTTTTGTCATTAATTTGATGCATATATAGCTTGTGCAGGTGGTTACATGGTAATGTAATGGTTGCTCCAACAGGTGTTCCTGGGATCGTGGAAACACTTGCTCATGCATATTTTGTGGTGGTATCCATGCGTTGCTATTGACTTCACCAGGTGATGGAATTCTTGAATGGTGTTGGTCCAGGATCTTTTTGTCATGGCTTCTTTGTTACATAAAAGTCCAGCAATATCTCCTGTCTCTTCTTCTCTATTTCGTGTAGTAGTTTATTTGAGCTGTGTGTGGATGGTAGCCTCATAGGGAGTTCTTCTCTGTGAAGAAGGGTTCCTTGGCCAGTTCGTATGCTAACCTCGAATTTGGTGTGTTTAGAGACACCTAGGGGCGGCTTTCAAGAAGCGTGATTTGACTGTTTCCAAAATTATTAGACTCAATTTCTCTCAAATGAGGTCTATTCCATAGGTTGCGATGGTAACTATTTTAGCGTTGAACAAGGCCATGGCCGTTTTTAGTGACAGTCTGGATATTGCTTTGATGTCAAACATGGCTTTTATGGCACGTGATGCACGGAATTTCATATGTATCCTAAATGATCTGGGCAGTGGTTTGCAGCGTCAGTCCCAGATATTTGAAGCTGTTAACTGTCTCTAGAGGTTCTATTCCTAGGTAGATTCTGTTCTCCGCAGATTCTCGACCTCCGTTGCGGAATGTCATCTGTAGGCTACGGTTTTCCTCGAGTTTATTTCCATTTTGTTTTCCTGTGCCCATTTCTCAAGTTGGTTGCTTGCTCTTTGCAGGTGTTGTGTATGGAGTTCTATCCGATGACCATGTCGTCTGCATATATGGCAGATTTTCTCTTCCTCCGTCTCCTGTCTAATCATTTGTACGACATCGTGTGTGGCGATATTGTAGAGTAGGAGACTCGGAGGGTCCCCCTGTAGTACTCCCTTGGTTTGTGTTATTGTTTCCGATGTGGTTACGTCGTCTGTGATCTGAATGAAGTTGGCTGTCAGCATGTTGTGTATCAACGCTGTGAGTTCATCTTTTCCTTTCAATGTTTCCAGCTTCAAGATTAGTATCCGTATGTTTAATTTATCGAAAGCCTTCGTGTAGTCTATGAAGACTACGTGGAATTTTCTACGGGGATGCCTTAGTGCGTCCTCTATATCACTGATTTATTAATATTTGGACTACGTTTATCTTTGTTCATACATTTTTATTGTATTAAGTAAAATGCTCTGACTTTTTAAAACTGGGAATCTAATGTAAAATATAAGACACACATATTTTTCATTCATCTTGATGATTGCTCGTTTGAATGTGAGTAGGCCTGTATCTGTGGAGAATTCTCTCCAGCCACACAGCATTATATTCTAAATTCCTTGATCAATCTTCCACTATTTTTAATTTGAAAGCTTGTTGACATGTTTTCATACAGACTTCTGTAATTTTAAACGCTTCTATGTTAAATATTTTACATACAGTGACATTACTACCCTCACTTCACGTTCTTTACAAATGAATATCATGATTTCTTCTACACGTAGTTCTTTATTTCAATGTAACCTAACAGCATTGTGTCCTGCAGTTGTTTTTCTTGAAAAATCCACTGAACAGACATAACAGACACTCGGTAAGAACCAACTAAAGGAAGACACATCTGCTTCTGCTGTCCTCCAGGAATAAGCTAATATTTTATTACAATACAGAGCATCCAACAAGGTGTCGGAAAATGTGATCCGTGAAATAACAAGTTAATGTCAGTTAGTTTGTTGTTAGTCCACGGAATCCCTCAATTTTTAATATGTTATCCTTGTTTTTATAAAACAACTAAAACCTCCTGGAGGCAGGGAATATATTTACACAGGAAGGAGAAACATCTACAACCAGGAGATTGGATTGACCGACAAAATTGGCTATTAGGAATCGGACGACGTCAAAGACATTAATCAACCGATGATATATCTATCTTTTTTGTTTCACTTAGCGTCCACCGCTGTGGTTTGCTGGTAGCGTCCTGCTTCGTACGCAGCGTCACCCGGTTCTATCCCTGGTCGGGACCAGTTCCTGGGTGATATGTTTTCCTCACTTGTGAGACAAATTTCAGGAAAAGCTAAGGTTTTAACGGTCCCAGAACATCACAATCTTCCTTATCACATTAACCATGTTTAGTATGTGTGTGTGTGTGTGTGTGTGTGTGAGTGATGTGGTTAGTCTTAATGTTGTGTTGTCTCGGAGGTGGCCCTCATGTCCTTGTGTGGTCCGTTAGTATGGTTTAAAAACTCTCTTTCGACAGGTCAGGCCCGCTGTAAGGCTCTTGTGGCGCTTGGAAAAAAAAAAACAACACATAGAACGTCAAAAGTTAAATTAAGTTCATGTAATGGTGTATATTGTTTTGCTTTACTTGGTTACAAATCTAATAACGTAGCGCGGTGCAATAGACAATTTAAATTCAGGATAGTAACAATAGGTAACGTATACTGCGATGGGAAGGACTTGTGGCACGGATGGGAAATAAAAGAGGGGCATTTGAACTTCTTGTAGGAAAAGTAGAAAGACCAGTCGGTAGACCAAAAATTCGGCGGAAAATAACATTATCCGTAATTTGAAGGAAGTAAATTATAAAGAGGATGATTTTAAAACATTGGCTCAGGAAAGGGATGTACGGAGAGTTCATATCCGCGCAGACATGGACTGCCCAAAAATAGAGGACAGACTTTGAAAAAAATGATGGCTCAACTCTTGATGATAAAAAGTTAAAGTTTTAAAGATCGATTCACACCAGTAAGTTGTTACGTGTGCCTGTGTTCAAGTCGTGCTGCGTAAGTCTCTCTTCATGCAGTATTCGTATCGTTCGCTTCAGCCGAGCAGTCGGTAAGATGCTATGTTATGATGACGCGTGCGGAGATTAGGAAGATTTTTTTAAACGTCGTTAATTTTGATAATACCTACACGTTACCAGGCTTCGTTAATAAATAAATATGTACACATAGGGAAATAAATTAATTAGAGGAAAGAGGTCATATATATATATATATATATATATATATATATAGAAAATGAATAACGGTTGTAAAATTGCATGACTTTCTTTATAAAACACAAGGCGATTGTCTATTTTCACGAGTAATGCAAAACGCGTCTGGTTGATTTAAATTACGTCAAGTTGATATATAACTCCATTACACAAGTAAGTCCTGGAGTATTGCATCGCTTTATACAGACAGTTTCAAGCAGGGATGGTTGTGGTCTAGTGGAGGGAGCTTATGTTTCCCATCGCGAGGTCGCGTGTTCAATCCCCCCTGTCATGCTTATTTTTCTCTCTCTCGCCCTTATTTGAATTAATTTTCTTTGCTTTATTTTATTTGTTTTACTTTGTTTTATTTATAGCATTTACCACACTGCTTATTTACGCGAAACAGTTCTCCATTGCACGACACACAACGTAATAGAATGGATTTTAGTTTCTCAAATAGATGTGCAGTTGTGAACCATATAGCTGACCTCTGATCGTGCGCAGTGGTTTCGTTCTGGAACTACGGTAGGAAATTATCTTTGTTCCACTAATTGTATCAAATGCTGTACATTTAAAACTGTTATAATCCATAAATTAAAAACTATATTTAATTTACCCGCTGGCATAAATATTTCTACAATTTATTGTAATCACAATAAATTGATGTTATGTAGTAAATGTTAATAATAAAAGTATTCACAGATCTGAGCCCGTTGTACAATTTATACATGCCGAAGATTGGAACATGTTCCGAAAGGCCTACGTGGTTTTAACTAATTTTAATTGAGCAGGACTGATATATCAAGTACTTATATTTCAACATTAAAAAAGTAACAAAGACACGAATTTTAAAAACATATGTAAAAAGTGTGTACAATTGATTCAACAAATTTGCAGGAAAACAGCGTCAAGGAATTAATGTTTAATTCTCTGCGGTGTGTCTTAAACGATTCCCACAAAAATGACAATGATTACACGAATTCAGTTGTACAACATCAGAGCAATGAATATTGAAAAGTCCGGTATCGGTAGAGTAGCTACACTCACGGGGCATTTCTCTACCGTGTGACCCGTATCGAGGAAACATCGTAGATAATAGAAAAATAACCGTTTCAGTTGAAGGAGGTATCTAATGATTTCACCTTTACGGAACAGATGTTCCTGAGCATTTATACGTGCGCGGCGCACCAATTTAAATATTCACGATTCGAAGCGGAACTTACAATACATCGTCTGAAAAGAATTTGAATTTTAAAAAATTAAACATTTATTTTTATTTTGGTATGTGGTAATAAATCCAGTGAACATAACGCAGCACTAATCATATACAGAATACAACTCTTAAAATAAACCTCCAAACGTGACAGGCCTAGAAGGACCTTGGCCTACCAGCCAGTTGCTGGCCTCACATCCACATGTGTTAATCACAGAGATTGACGATCATTTAGCCAATGTGGTCAGCATGTCGGGTCCCCCAGCCGTTACAGCTGCTCTTCTCAACCCGGAGCCGCCACTTATTGTAGCTACCCAAATGTCAGGTAAAATAAAGGTATTATTATTATTATTATTATTATTATTATTATTATTATTATTATTATTATTATTATTATTAATATTATTACTACTACTACTAAATGGCTCACAATGCTGGGTAGGCACCGGTCCCATACTGGCCGAAATTCCATGAGAAAATTTCTTCCCCCAATGGACACCCGAAGCAGCGCAAGTTCCGTAGCTCTGCGCCAAGGCTTCTTGCCTTAACCATTCGGCGAGGAATACGATGCTTAGAGCCAGTTTCAGCAAGAGAGGTAACTGTATTACGCCAGTTTAAGCTATGCATTATACATTGGGAAAACTGGCGTAAAACAGTTACCTCTGTTGGTGAAACTGACCCTTAGAGATATTAAAATGTAACCAGAAAGTGGCGATCTTTACTGTTCTTTTTGAAGTTGTTTTGACGTATTCAATTTGTAGCGTGTATTTACGACGAGCTCTTAGTAAAAAACTGTTACAAGTTGTAGAGACGTAGATAATTAATACATCGGTATTTGTAGAACAGCTTTCACGCGGTGCTACCTTCCGTTTGTACAAGTCACTAGATCCAATAACCTAACTTTAACATCTCAGAGTGTACTGTAAACGTTCTCTTATATATTTTAGTCACATTATGAAATTGTATTTGTTTTTCGGGGAGAGTTTTTACGACACTTGTTTAACATTAAAATGCGCAAAGATTTCCATAATTTTTTTCTCACCAAGAAGACACATTATTTTAACAGCCGGTAGTTTATAGTGTCACGTTATTCGTATTCATCTGTGGAAAGGGTTAGGCACTTCCAATGCACAGCACATGCAGTACTGCAGGGTTCTATGATAACACAACCGCAAGTAAAATTATTTTATCCATTGGTTTATACGGATTCCCAGAGCTGGTAATACCCACTATTGCATACACATGTCTTACAGTATTTTATAGTTTAAAATGTAGAAGTGAAACTGGATTTTATACTCGAAGTACAAGTCCAACTAGAAGCGGCTGAAATCAGATGTTTACTTGCTCTGTCGAGTTTAACTTCATTAAACTAAAATGAAAAGCAACAGTAAATCACAAATGTAATAGAAGACATTCAAGATTACCGGAATAATTGGCAGCGAATGACCCAAACAGACTATCAAAGAAGCCTTATTGTACCAAAGAAAGGAACTCGGAAACAGGGGAGACCAAAACACAGGTTGGTCTGTCAAAGGCTTCTTGAAACTTCGGAACAGATTACGAAGAACCTAAGCCTGCTATTTTAATAATGATGATGACTCATCAACGAATATTATATAATCTAATTATAAGTACATTTACCATCATAATGTCAACATACAACTTGCAATACAAAGCTTACTGTTATGGTATTCTGTTATTTATAATACCGCTTTAAATATTTTATTTTCTCTATTACATTTTGTATATTTTTCTAATGTTACAGTTCATATAATGTAACCTGATGAAACAAACATTCTATTAATATTTAAACACTTTACACAGAAGGGAGACGCTATCAACACAGTCCGACAGAGTGAAGCATTCAAATGTTATCTTCATTCAAATAAAGCAAACTCACCTGTATCTAGTCGCGTACCTTAAAGTGGGTGATACATATTTTTATCGCCCTGTTATTTTTTTGCTGAAACACTAGAAGAAAAGCGACCAGTAGGTAGGGCAAGAATGATAATTCATTATGATTGAAGTGAGTTGAATTGCACCTAAAATGAATGAAATATATTAACTAGGAAAAGAGAGCTAGTGTACGCGAGGCCATGAGTTAGTTCATTATATTTTTGGAATATAGTATTGAACATATTTAATTATTTTTTTAAAGAAAAGGAACGTTACTCCGGCTGTTAAACAGACAGCAGAAGCTACCGGGTGTTCGGAACGTTTAATATATAGAATAAGAAAGGAACAAACGAAAGGTCCTCTTAGAACGCCAGTGAAAAAGAAACGTAAACGAGCGTGCAAACAAAAAAAATGCAAGATTAATGAAGTACGATGGAATAGTACAAAGCGGAGTCCGCTGCATCACTCATTCCTTGTTCTTTGAGAACATAACCACCAACACACCAACACTAAATGTAATATTAAGCAAGTTCAGTAGTGATGATACGCTACCAAATTTTTCGAGGTCTACTTTAAATAGATTTCTTCACGATTTAGGGTTTGAATATGTAAGCAGGACCAACAAATGCGCCCTTATTGAAAGCGGTGATATAATCAGGTGGCGTCATAAATATCTGAAAGATTTAAACAAATTTAGGAATGAAGGGAAATCTATTTTTTATACAGTTGAGTCTTGGGTAAACGTAGGTCACATCGTGACAAAAGAATGGAAAGATACCAATATTAAAAGTTCTCGTCAAGCAGCAATTGAGGGTGTTAGCTCAGGTCTTATGCCTCCTAGGGGTCGTGGTTCAAGGTTTGCATTGGTTCATGCAGGGAATAAAAATGGGTTCGTTAATGGTGCCGAGTTAACATTTCTGTGCCAAAAGAACACGGCAAACGTCCACGATGTGAAGTGCATGAAAAGTGGTTCGCGAAGCAATTGTTGCCCAATGTCCCTGAAGGACCTGTGATAGTATTAGACAATGCCGGCTATCATAGTCGGCAAAGCGATCGTTTGCCTACAACTTCCTGGAGAAAAGATAAGATTATAGAGCGGCTCAATCAAAAGAAAATCCCTTTTGAAAATTAGGCCTATATGTTAAAACGGAAACTTGTTTTTATTGTGACTCAAAACAGAGACACTTATGATAAATGCATAATTGATCAGATGGCTAAATCAGCAGGAAAACAAGTTGTTAGCTTGCCACCATACCACTGCGAACATAATCCTACCGAAATGGTATGGGCACAAGTGAAGAACTATATAAAAATGAAAAAGTCTCGTACCAACACGTGACAGTACAAAATTGTGCAAACTACTTGGACCATACAAAGAAAATTCAAAGTGATCTCTGGAAAGCAGACGAGATTCTTCAAGGTGACGAGGAACCATTTTTATACATTTGTCATCATCATCTTCTTCTTCTTCTTCTTCTTCTTCTTCTTCGTCGCCTTCCTCCTTCCTCCTTCCATGCCTGTTTCCGATTCGGCTAAACCTGGACCATCCAGAGACATGGAGGAATTTATGGAAGGAATAACACCATTACCAGAGGATTATGGACAGGCTTGATGGTATGTAACGTATTTTAAGTATTACTTTCCTATTATTATTATATTCGTGAACAATTTTAATATTATAAAAGCTTTAATATTGAGCAGTTCCAAATGTGACTGACTGATATTTACAATACAATTTTGCAACAAAGTGGTTGCATAAATATTATAATTGATTGAAATTAGGGGTGTTATCTACGTGATATGATAGAGGAAAAGTATGTGGTTAAGACTGTACTTAAATATACAACTTTTGAAGGAAAACAGTGCTATTTATTATCTATCAAAGTATGTGTGACTGACTGACATAAATGTCAACTCATCATGCAGCTTAACATGTTCAGCTGCATCATTCTCTGAAGTGTGATTCCTAATTCAATTTTCCAAAATACCGTTTGGAGGACACATTTCAAGTTACATTCTCAATAAAAACAAAACAAAAATCACAATTAAGACCGGAGTTATAACCTAATATGTGATGTGTGACTGACTGACTACATTTTGTGACTGACTGACATATCTGAATTTTATTAAGACTTTAATATTGTGGAGCTGCAAATATTATACAAATATTACAAAATAATATGTGGAGTTGCTAGTCTCCCATCGGGCGCCTCCCCAGGGGGCGGATAGGGGAATGCTCACTAGATATGGCGGATACTGGGGAAATAAAATACCCAGGGCATACCAAAACTAGCGCTGCTGCCTTGCAGTAAGATTCTGGATTATCAAAGGCTAGAAGAAGGAAATCTTGAAAAAAAAAAATTACCCGTCCCCCAGGTTGGGGGTTGATGCATCGGGCCATCTCTTCGTTCATCATAAAAAGAAAAAAATGCAAAAAAAAAACAAATATCAGGCCTCGGAATTATGGGTGTGCAAGAGGAGCCAGACATCATAGACATTATAGAAAATAAAATATTACAGTGGTATGGCCATGTCTAAAGAATGCCAGAGCATACTGCTTTCCTTTGTTTTCTATGCAGTCGTTAATACAGTCCATGCAGTTAATTTGATAAATGTCTTTTCTTTCTTTGCATTTGTAGTTTCTATTTTCTTACTTCTTTTCTCAAGATTGCGTAAACTAAATTATGATGATCTTGAAGATTTCCGGGCTGTAGGCCGTGGTCTTGAGGCTTGAAGTTCCCCGACGTTTCACCAGAGACTGATGCCTGGCATCCTCAAGGGTTACCTTGCAGTCTCTGGCAAAACATCGGGGAACGTCAAGCCTCAAGACCACGGCCTACAGCCTGGAAATCTTCTTCAAGATCATCATAACAACTCCGGCCGTGAAAGCCTAAGTCAATACATAAGCTGAATTGTTTACTTACTTACTTACTCACTGGCACTATCGAACCCGTAGGTTCATGGCCGCACGGACATAAGCTCTCCATACATCCCTATCCTGAGCTAATGCTTTCCAATCATTCCCTGTATAATCTACTTCCCTCAAATCATAGTTAATGTTGTTCTCCCACCTCATTTTTGGTCTACCAACTGGGCGTTTTCCTTCTGGCTTTCCTACAAGAAGTTTCCATGCACGTCTTTCATTCCCCATACGCGCAACATGTCCTGCCCATCGCAGTCTACGGGACTTAACTGTTCTTATTATATCTGGCTTCCTATAAAGACCATGTAGTTCATTGTTATGTAGTCTTCTCCATTCACCTGTCTGTTCATCTCTCTTTGGTCCAAAAATTTTCCTAAGAACTTTATTCTCAAATACTCGTAATCTCCTTTCCTCCCTTAAAGTAAGAGTCCATGTTTCGCACCCATATAATATAACTGGTAGAACAATAGTTTTATATATTTTCAGCTTAACGTTTTTTGAAAGGAGTTGGGACATCAAAAGTCTCTGCAATGCATAATAGCATGCATTTCCAGAATTGAGCCTATGTTTAATTTCTTTGTGCATCTCATTCCTATTTGTGATTATTGTTCCTAGGTATTTGAATTCAGCCACTTCCTCAAAATTTCCCTCATTTGTCATTAGCTGTCCATTTCCATTATATAATGTATTTCTACGTGTGACCATATATTTAGTTTTAATGATATTTACTTCCAGTCCTAATTTCTTAGTGTTACTCAATAGTGTGTGCGTGTTGGCCTTTAGTATCTCCTCGCTATCGGCCAGTAGTACTACATCATCAGCATAAACTAACAGCTTATTAATACCATTGAGTTGTAAGCCTTCCTCATTCTCCAAAGATTTAATGGCATGCTCTAGTACAAAATTAAATAGTAGAGGAGATAGTGCATCTCCTTGCTTTAACCCATTCTGGATTTCAAAAGTGTCTGAAAACTGTTTGCCTACACGCACCCTACTCGTTGAGCCATTTAGACACATTCGTATAAGTCTAACTAACTTTTTAGGAATTCCAAACTCCAGCAGGATACTATATAACTTCTCCCTCTTAATTGAATCATATGCTTTTTTGAAGTCTACATATAGTTGATGTACAGTACCATTATATTCCCATTTCTTTTCTAAAATCTGTCTTATACTAAAAATCTGATCTGTTGTAGACCTGTTTCTTCTAAATGCACATTGATGATCTCCTAGAATGTCATCAATATAGGGAGTAAGTCTGCTTACTAATATATTTGTTAGAATTTTGTACGAAGTTGAAAGTAATGCAATGCCCCTATAGTTGTTGCAATCAGTTTTATCTCCTTTCTTATAAATTGGTATGATAATTGATTCCTTCCATTCATCTGGAAGAGCTTCTTTTTCCCAAATCATACTAAGCAACCAGCGTATCTTGCCCATCAATTTTTCTCCCCCTGATTTTATCAGTTCTGCTGGGATCTCATCTGAACCTGATGCTTTATACATCTTCAATTTTTCAATCGCCATTTCAACCTCTAATGCACTTGGCTCTGCGACTAGCATTTCTGCTGTCTGTAACTTATCCTCCTCAATGTCCTGTTCTGTGTGTACATTTAATAGCTGATTAAAGTAACATTTCCATCTATTTAATATACTCCTAGAATCTGCAACCATATCCCCATTTTCATTCCGAATTATATTTGTTCTAGCCTGAAACCCTTTCTTCTCTATACTAATTCCCTGATATAATTCTCTAATGTTCCTACTTTTTGCATTCATTTCAAGATCATTAATCTTCTCTCTCAAATATTCCCTCTTTTTACTCTTTAGTAACTTGGTGGTTTCCCGTCTAACACTACCCAACTGCTCTAAATTTACCTCATTTGGCTCGTGTAACCATTTCATTTTTGCTAGCTTTCTTTTCTTTACAATGTCGGCACATTCCTCATCAAACCATTTCTTGTTTTGCCTCTTTTTTAAACAACCAATGCTTTCTAATGCTGACAATTTAATAGTATCTCTTATAGCCTCCCATTCTTTATTTATATCAGTTTCTTCTTCGTTTGCCACATTGTCATCTGAAGATTCCAGTACTTCAAATCTATTAGAAATTTTGATTTGGTATTCTTGCCGCATTTCATCATTTTTCAAGTTTTTTAATTCATATTTTACAGAATCATCTTTAGCGTTTGTTCCTCTCATAAGCGATAGCCGTTGTCTGATTTTCACCCTGACCAGATGATGATCTGAATTGCAGTCTGTCCCTCTAACTGATCTAACATCAATGATGCTACTGTGCCAGCGTTTATCCACTAATACATGATCTATCTGGTTCCGAGTTTCTCCATCTGGGGACGTCCAGGTGTATTTATGAATATCCTTATGCTGAAATGTTGTGCTCTTAACAACGAGATTCTTTGATGTGGCAAATGTGACTAATCTAACCCCGTTGTCGTTACTATCTTCATGAAGACTGAATTTGCCTATTGTTGGTTTGAATATATCTTCCCGCCCCACTTTTGCATTAAAATCTCCTAAGACAATTTTCATATGATATCGTGAAAGGCTATCAAATAAGCATTCTAATTCTTCATAGAATTCATCCTTGATCTTGTCATCTTTATCTTCTGTGGGGGCATGTACATTTACAATTATAAAATCATGTCGTTTACCCTTTAGAATTATGTATGATATCCTATCACTAACAAACTTAATATCTCGGATAGCGGATAGGATCCTCCTCCTGACTAAAAAACCCGTTCCAAATGCAGGTCTTTCTGCACCCCCATAGTATAATGAAAAGCTTCCTGATTCCTGACTACCTTCTCCTGGCCACCTAACTTCCTGTAAAGCGACTATATCCAAGGGCGATTTATCCAATTCCCGCGTTAATATCTCTAGTGCCCCGCTATTGTATAAAGTCCTAACATTCCATGTTCCTAGGAACATGTCCCTGTGTTTGAGCCTTTGGCATGGGTTCCCTGAAGTAGTCCCCGCCCGGAGAACCGAATGGGGGACTATTTGACCTCCGGAAAATTTTACCCCAGTAGAACCCATGTCCGCATTTCTTGACGGTTGTATTTTTACGGTGAAAGATCGTCACTCTTTCGACCAAGGCACTTATTTCGTCTGGCTTATCACCTTCGACCAGTCCGGCATGGGTAACCCTATCGGCAGCAATGCTACCGCCGGCATAGCTCTCAGGATCATTTAAGCACACAAGCCACTCCACCACGACAAGGTAAAGATACCATGGAGGGAGCTGAATTGTTTATTGTTGCAAATGTAGTGTAGAATTTACTAAATACTTTGTGAAATTTGTTACGGGATATAAACCTTTCTGTAACTACCTTGTAACAAATTTTAGATGAGATTACTAAATTCAAACCCATGTTAGGAGCAATGTACATGCTAAGTATAATTTTTTGGAAAAGAAATAAAAATAATTTAGGTTCAAGAAAAAACAGGAAAATTATCAAATTATTTGCAAACATTGTCCTAGGAGATCATCAGTGTGGATTTAGAAGAATCAGGTCTACAACTGATCTGACTTTTAGCATAAGACAGATTTTAGAAGACAAATGAGAATATAATGGTACTGTACATCAACTATATGTAGACTTGAAAAAGCATATGATTAAATTAAAAAGGAGAAGTTATATAGTATCCTGCTGGAGTTCGGAATTCCTAAAAAGTTAGACTTATATGAATGCGTCTAAATAGCACAAAGTGTAGAGTGCGTGTAGACAAACATTTTTCGATACTTTTGAAATCCACAATGGGTTGAAGTAAGGGGATGCACTATCTCCTCTAATAATTCATTTTGTACTAGAGCACGCCATCAAATCTTTAGAGGATGAAGAAGGCCTACAACTAAATAGTATTAATTAGCTCTTAGTTTATGCTGATAATGTAGTACTATTGGGCGATAGCGAGGAAATTCTAAGGGCCAACACACACACAGGCACGCACGCACTCACGCACACACACACACACACAAAACACACACACAGAACACTCACACACAAAACACACAACAAACTAAACACACACAAAAACAAACACACAAAAAAAAAAAAAAACAAAAAAAAAACATATAACACAAAAAAACACACACACAAAAAACACACAACAAAAAAACACAAAAACAAAATACACACACAAAACACACAAACAAAACAACACACCAAAACAAACAACAAAACACACACAGAAAACACACACACACAAAACACATACACACAACACACACTCAAAACACGCACACAATCACAAAATACACACACAAAACACACACACAACACATTCACACACACAACACACACACAGAACACACACAGAACACACACACAACACACACACAACACACACACAACACACAAACACACCCAACACACACGCAACACACACGCAACACACACACGCAACACACACACACAACACACACACACAACACACACAAACAACACACACAAAACACAAAACACACAACAAACAACAAACACAAAAAACACACAACAAACACACACACAACACACACACAAACACACACAAAAAAACACACAAACAAAACACACACACAACACAAGCACCATTACACACGCTACATTCAACACCAGGACACGTACACGCACACAAAACACACAAAATACACAACACAACCACACAACACACCACAACACAGACCAAGAAAGAACACAACATTCAAAACAAAAACCCCAATTACACACAGCACACAAACAACACAAACAAAACACAAACAACCCACACAAAACACCACACACGATTACACACACGCGACACACACCACACACACACAAAAACATCACACTCACACAGCCACACACACACCACACAACACACATCACACATACACCCAAACACACACAACAAACGCACACACACAACGAACGCGCACACAACAACACCACCGCACGCACACACAACACCACCGCACGCAGAACAACAGCAACAACACCGCGCGCACAACAACAACAACACACGCGCGCACAACAACAACACACGCGAGCACAACAACAACAACACACGCGCGCACAATAACGCACGCGCGCACAACAACACACGCGCGCACAACAACAACACACGCGCGCACAACAACAACACACGCCCGCACAACAACAACAACAACAACACACGCGCGCAAAACAACAACTACACACGAGCGCAGAACAACAGCACATGCGCGCACAACAACAACAACAACACACGCGCGCACAACAACAACACACGCGTGGATAACAACAACACGCGCACAACAACAACAACAACACAAGCGCACAACAACAACACACACGCGCACAACAACACACACGCGCACAACACACACGCGCACAACAACACACACGCGCACAACAACAACACACACGCGCACAACAACAACATACGCGCACAACAGCAACACACACGCGCACAACACACACCACACACGCAAAACACCACACAACACAACAACACACACACGCCCAACAACAACACACACACGCCCAACAACAACACACACACGCACAACACACACACGCACAACAACACACACACACGCACAACAACAACACACACACGCACAACAAACACACGCACACACACACACACACTGATGAGTAACACTAAGAAATTAGGGCTGGTTGTAAATATCAATAAAATTAAATATGTGTCACACATAGGAACACATTATATAATGCAAAAGTTCAGATAATGAAAAATGATGGAAATTTTGACGAAGCGGCTGAATTTGAATTCCTAGGAACAATAATCACTTATAGGAATGAGATGCACAAAGAAATTAAACATAGGCTCAATTCAGGAAATGTGTGATATTATGCATTACACAAATTCTTGACGTCCCAACGCCTTTGAAAAATCTTTAAACTGAAAATATATGAATAAGTTATTCTACTGTTATTGGATGCGAAACATAGACTTTTACTTTAAGGGAGGAAAGAAGGTTATGAGTATTTGAGAATAAAGTTCTTAAGAAAATTGTGCATGGAAGCTTCTTGTAGGAAAACCAGAGGGGAAACGCCCCGTTGGTAGATCAAGAATGAGGTGGCAAAATAACATTTACTATGATTTGAGGGAAGTAGATTATACAGGGAATGATGCATGGAAGCATTAGCTCGGAATAGGTATATATGGAGACCTTGTGTCCACGCATGTATTGGTTCCATAGTGCTGCCAGTGTGTTGGTTAGTTAGTTAGTTAGTAGTAAATTATGCATAAGAAAAAATGGTACATTTTCTAAAAAGTACTTCAGGAATATTAAGAATGGAAAAAAAAGAATAATGGGAGTAATAGCTCATTAGTTGATACAGGATCACAAAAGTTGAAGAATGTGGTTAGTATTAAAACATTTGGAAAGACCAATAGAACTCACATTATAAAAAAAAGAACAAAAATATTACAAAAAATATTGAAGTTCCTGGCCAAGCTTGAATTGATCCAAGTATATTTAAACTCCACAAGGTGGTACAAGAAAACCTGGATTTTCAGCTCGTTAGTATTTAGTTTTTTAATGTTGATAATGATCTCTGAAGTGTGTCCAAGTAAGAGGATGATATTTAATAAAGTGATGTGTGTAGATTTTGATACATATATGTATTCTGTTTATTATTTTACTTGTAATATCTCATTTACCATATGTAGGTGAAAGTTGCTTATATTTATTCGTCATTACCGTACATGTAATGTATCTCTATACTGTATTTCGGTCTTCTCGTAATACTGTGAAGAACTAAAATCAGACACTATCAAATACACAAAAAGATGAAACAACATTTCACATTGCTGCTGAGGATTTTTTAAAACTCCTACAGAGTATATATTACATAGAATAGTGCTACATTGTGACACATCTGTTACTATTATGTTATATTTTCAGGTGGACCAGACTGAAGATAGACATGCTGAAATATGCAGTCCTAATCATAGATCACATACAGAAGACATAGACCTAAAATGTACGTCTTATAACTATTTTGTTTGTAATAAGCCATTTTCTACTAAGTCCTATCTTAGTAAACAATTACCTGTATTTAGTAACAAGAAACTTTTTAAATGTTCTGTTTGTAATAAGTCATTTTCTACCAAGGCAAATCTTAATACACAATTACTTCTGCATAGTAATGAGAAACACTTCAAATGTTCCGTTTGTAATAAGGCATTTTCTACGAAGTCCTATCTTAATACCCATATTGTTATGCATAGTAATGAGAATCCATTCAAATGTTCAGTTTGTAATAAATTATTTTGTACGAAGTCCAAACTTAATAAACATTTACTTCTGCATAGTAATGAGAAACACTTCAAATGTTCAGTTTATAATAAGGCATTTTCTACGAAGTCCTATCTTAAAATACATATA
Source organism: Diploptera punctata (assembly GCA_030220185.1). Lineage (NCBI taxonomy): Eukaryota > Metazoa > Arthropoda > Insecta > Blattodea > Blaberidae > Diploptera > Diploptera punctata. The sequence continues at coordinate 9,261 of JASPKZ010005222.1, read as the reverse complement.
CTTGTGCATAGTAATGAGAATCTATTCAAATGTTCAGTTTGTAATAAGTCATTTTCTACGAAGTCCACTCTCAATAGACATTTACTTGTGCACAGTAATGAGAAACACTTCAATTGTTCAGTTTGTAATAAGTTATTCTCCCAGGAGTCCTATATTAATACACATTTGTGTGTTCATAGTAATGAGAAACACTTCAAATGTTCAGTTTGTAATAAGTCTTTCTCCTGGAAGTTCACCCTTAAATCACATTTACTTATGCATAGTAATGAGAAACACTTCAATTGTTCAGTTCGTAATAAGTTATTCTCCCAGGAGTCCTATCTTAATACACATTTACGTGTTCATAGTAATGAGAAACACTTCAAATGTTCAGTTTGTAATAAGTCATTCTCCTGGAAGTCCACTCTTAAATCACATTTACTTGTGCATAGTAATGAGAGACACTTCAAATGTTCAGTTTGTAATAAGTCATTTTCTAAGAAGTTCAAACTTAATTCACATTTACTTGTGCATAGTAATGAGAAACGCTTCAAATGTTCAGTTTGTAATAAGTCATTCTCCTGGAAGGCCAATCTTAATACACATTTACTTGTGCATAGTAATGAGAAACACATCAAATGTTCAGTTTGTAATAAGTCATTCTCCCATAAGTCCAATCTTAATACGCATCTACTTGTGCATAGTAAAGAGAAAAACTTAAAATATTCAGTTTGTAATAAGTCATTTTTTAAGAAGTTCAATCTTAATTCACATATACTTGTGCATAGTAACGAGAAACACTTCAAATGTTCAGTTTGTAATAAGGCGTTTTCTACAAAGTCCTACCTTAATAGACATTTGCTTGTGCATATTAATTACAATCTATTCAAATGTTCAGTTTGTAATAAGTCATTTTCTACGAAGTCCACTCTTAATAGACATTTACTTGTGCATAGTAATGAGAAACACTTCAATTGTTCAGTTTGTAATAAGTTATTCTCCCAGGAGTCCTATCTTAATACACATTTACGTGTTCATAGTAATGAGGAACACTTCAAATGTTCAGTTTGAAATAAGTCATTCTCCTGGAAGTCCACTCTTAAAACACATTTACTTGTGCATAGTAATGAGAAACACTTCAATTATTCAGATTGTAATAAGTCATTTTCTAAGAAGTTCAATCTTAATTCACATTAGTTGTGCATAGTAATGAGAAACACTTCAAATGTTAAGTTTTGTAATAAGTCATTCTCCTGGAATGCCAATCTTAATACACATTTACTTGTGCATAGTAATGAGAAACACTTCAAATGGTCAATTTGTAATACGTCAATCTCCCAGAAGTCCAATCTTGTGCATAGTAATGAGAAAACTTCAAATGTTCAGTTTGTAATAAGGCATTTTCTACGAAGTCCTATCTTAATACACATATACGTGTGCATAATAATGAGAATCTATTCAAATGATCAGTTTGTAATAAGGCGTTTTGTACGAAGTCCTACCTTAATAAGACATTTGTGCATGATAATGAGGAACTCTTCAAATGTTTCAGTTTGTAATAAGTCATTCTTCTTCGAAGTTTTATATCTCCATAACATTTTACGTGTGCATAGTAATGAGAAACTCTTCAAATGTCTTAGTTTTGAATAAGTCCTTCTCCAGGAAGTTCCATCTTATTACACATTTATTCGTGCATAGTAATGAGAAACACTTCAAATGTTCAGTTTGTAATAAGTTTATTCTACCGGAAGTCCAATCTTAATACAACATTTACTTGTTCATAGTAATGAGAAAAATTTCAAATGTTATTTTGTTACTAAGTCATTCTCCCAGAGAAGCTATCTTAAGAAACATTTTACTTGTGCCATAGTAATGAGAAAAATCTTCAAATGTTCAGTTGGTAATAAGTCATTTTCTACGAAGGTCTATATTCATAAACATATACTTGTGAATAGTACGGAGAATATAGTCAAATGTTCAGTTTGTATAAGCCCATTTTCTACGAAGTTCTACCTTAATAGACATTTACTTGTGCATAGTAATGAGAAACTTTTCAAATGTTCAGTTTGTTGTAAGTCATTCTCCCAGAAGTCCTATCTTAATACACATTTACGTGTTCATAGTAATGAGAAAGATTTCAAATACTAAGTTTATAATAAGTCCTTCTCCAGGAAGTTCCATCTGATTACACATTTACTTGTGCATAGTAATGAGAAACACTTCAAATGTTCAGTTTTTAATAAGTGATTCTCCCGGAAGTCCAATCTTAATACACATTTACTTGTTCATAGTAATGAGAAAGATTTCAAATGGTAAGTTTGTAATAAGTCATTCTCACAGAAGTCCCATCTTAATACCATTTACTTAGCACATAATGACTAAGACATGTATATCGGTCTAAGTGCAACATCTTTTCAAAATAGATTTCATTTGGTTTAATACAAGTGTATTGATCCAACACTGCAGTAGTAATAAGTAAGATATATATTTATATTTATTTATTTATTTGTTTATTTATTTATTAATTAGTAGGGGTGACATGTGGTCAAGATATCAAGGTCTCCAGCTGTTATAGCTCCTTCTCTTAACCTTGAGCTGAAACTTATTAAAGTTACTCAAATTCTTCACAATGCTTGGTTGGCAATGATCCCATACTAGCCATAATTCCATGAGAAAATGTCTTCCCCCTTGGAGACACAAACCATAGATCGGCACCAAGGCAACTTGCCTTAACCATTCGACTACAGCATGGGACATTGGATTATTCACAACAATTCAATATTTTTGTATTAAAGAACAATCCCCTCAAGTTTGATAAATGGCATCCTGAATTTTTATAAAAATGCATATAACGTGTTCTTCTTAATCTTTGCCATTTAGTTTATTTAATTTTTGTAAAGAATGCTTTGAGGTTATCACTAACGCGTAGACAAGAGCAAACATGATACAAGCTGCTAATGAATACAATTATCATCATGATCCTGTAGCTCTATTTAGGAGCATAGGGCATCCATAAGAACTTTCCACCGGACAATGTTACTAGCATCAATTTCCACTACTTTCCTGACAGTAGAAGATGATTTAGTTTAAATTATTTCAGATATATATTTTAAATTTTAAAGTTGACTTCTCAGCCATTATACCTGTGATATTATTGTTATTACATTTTACATGGTTATTAACTTCTGTGCTGTGCAATAGTGTTTTTTACAAAATAGTGAAAATGTCTGTTTCTCTATCCAAAATAGAAAACAAATGCTGAGGAACATGAGAGAAGAGATGCTGGTTGACAAAAAGAGAATTGTCTTTTTCTTAATTAACATTAATTTGTGATGGCTGTTGCTAATAATAGTGTCCGGTGGAAAGTTCTTACTGATTGGCCCTAACGCCTGTTTCAGTTTATTTTAAATAATCTCAGGCCTCAAAAATGCATATTTTGAATTATCGGCTTTTTGTATGTATTTTAAGAATCCCTAAAATCTCTGTGACTTAATGAGAAAACTTTTGCTCATTTTTGTACCCAAAAGAACAATCCCTCATTGTATATATTGTAAGTTGCAAATTGCCATATTTTCATATCAGCATATAAGACGGTAGGCAATGAAAACCCTGCGTATCTCCATTAGTCATTGAAAAACAAGCAACTCCAGTAGCCAACCACAGAAATATGTGATCCATAACCTGTTGAGAACATGGACTACAAATATATTAACTTCATTTGTATTATGTAGTAAAATACTGTGACAACTATTGCTGTATCAATTTTCATAATTATTTAAAAAGGTTAAATTTCTTTCTCCTGTAAAATTTACCAAAATGGAGTTCATGAGGTTTTCATTGCCCACCATTAATATGTAACATTAAAACAAATATTTGCATAATCATTTATTAAAATAATCATATCCATTTGAAATTTCCAAATATTGTTGTTATTACCCTCATGTAATAAGTTATTTGTATTTTTATAAAATGCTGTTAAATTTAATCTTCTTATCTGGTTATGATATTGTATACGTACACTTTAGAACTATAGCCTTACTACATTTTAAGTGAAACAGGTTGCTTAACATGTGGAATGAATATTACTACTACTAAAAATAAATAAATATGTCCTCACCTCGTGTCTAACTTAGGGTCAGATCGAGAGATGAAGCCCTTATATTTATAGAGGTGTGTGAATGACAAGAGTGCCGGCCGACCACGCCTGACGCAACCATCACAGGGGCAGATGAACGAAATGAAACAAAATGATTCAGATTAAATGGGGAAATAGGAGAATGAAATTGTAGCAAGGGAAAAAACGGGACAAAAGCCCAAGAAAACCCTGCCGAAGCTTCGTTTCGTCCACCACGAAACCCATGTGGAGTGATGAGAGAGTCGTAAATGGGACCCCAGTGGTGAGAGGCTAGAATCACCCATATTTACAACTACTAATGGGAAATATTTCAAATGTTCTCTTTGTAAGAAGTCACTTAGGCTTAGCAAGGAGACATCATTCAAATTATTGGTTTATAATAAGCCAATCCTTTGTAAAACACATTTGCTCTCTTTTGGTTCCATTTAACCAATAATGAATTTAATGTGTTGGCCTGCAATACACTATCCTAATGGAATTAGCTGGAAATCCCTGTATGTTCTGGTCATACCACACAATACTCTGTCCTGGTTTAAACTCTGGTACTGATCCACCAGGAAGTGTCCGTGTGGGTGACCGGAATACAGAATAGTACTTTCATAGCTTGTATATTTTTTTAAGATATGTTCATAATGGATACCTGAGAGTACATCTGTCCCCACCCTGACTCAAGGATTATTAATGTGGGGTCTGGTCCTCCAGGTTGGGCTGAGGCTGACAACCTCGTCCTGTGATAGTGTCGACCAAGTTCCTGTTGACAATCTCAATACAAATAGCAGACTGATCCATACAGGAAATGACAAATTCCTGAGGGAAAGGAAGCATGAGTTTGAATTTGGACATGGAATGGTTTTGAGAAAAAGAAGCTATTCCAGATGAATGGAAGGAATAACAATTATCGTACCAATTTATAAGAAAGGAGATAAAACTGATTGCAACAACTACAGGGGCATCTCATTACTTTCAACTTCATACAAAATTCTAACAAATATAATAGTAAGCAGACTTACTCCCTATAATTGATGACATTCTAGGAGATCATCAATGTGCATTTTAGAAGAAACAGGTCTACAACAGATCAGTTATTTAGTATAAGACAATTTTAGAAAAGAAATGGGAATATAATGGTACTGTACATCAACTATACGTAGACTTCAAAAAGGCATAAATGATTCAATTAAGAGGGAGAAGTTATATAGTATCCTGCTGGAGTTCGGAATTCCTAAAAAGTTAGTTAGACTTATACGAATATGTCTAAAATGGCACAAAGAGTAGAGTGCGTGTAGGCAAAACAGTTTTTCGGACACTTTTGAAATCCAGAATGGGTTGAAGCAAGGAGATGCACTATCTCCTCTACTATTTAATTTTGTACTAGAGCATGCCATTAAATCTTTAGAGAATGAGGAAGGCTTACAACTGAATGGTATTAATAAGCTGTTAGTTTATGCTGATGATGAAGTATTGTTGGCGGATAGCCAGGAGATTCTAAAGGACAATACGCACACACGCTTGAGTAACACTAAGAAATTAGGATTGGAAGTAAATATCAATAAAACTAAATATATGGTCACACGTAGAAATTCATTATATAATGGAAATGGACAGCTAATGACAAATGAGGGAAATTTTGAGGAAGTGGCTGAATTCAAATACCTAGGAACAGTAATCACAAATAGGAATGAGATGCACAAAGAAATTAAACATAGGCTCAATTCTGGAAATGCATGCTATTATGCATTGCAGAGACTCTTGATGTCCCAACTCCTTTCAAAAAATGTTAAACTGAAAATATATAAAACTATTATTCTACCTGTTATATTATATGGATGCGAAACATGGACTCTTACTTTAAGGGAGGAAAGGAGATTACAAGTATTTGAGAATAAAGTACTTAGGAAAATTTTGGCCAAAAGAGAGATGAACAGACAAGTGAATGGAGATGACTACATAACAATGAACTACATGGTCTTTATAGGAATCCAGGTATATTAAGAACAGTAAAGTCTCGTAGACTCCGATGGGCAGGACATGTTGCTCGTATGGGGAATGAAAGTCTTGCATGGAAGCTTCTTGTAGGAAAGCCAGTTGGTAGAACATGAATGAGGTGGGAGAACAACATTAACTATGATTTGAGGGAAGTAGATTATACAGGGAATGATTGGAAAGCATTAGCACAGGATAGGGATGTATGGAGAGCTTATGTCCGCGCGGCCATGAACCTACGGGTTCGATAGTGCCAGTGAGTAAGTAAGTAATGGTTCTGGAAATGGAGGAATGGAATATTGTTATGAGATAGACCTGGGTCATTCATGGACTGTATAACCTCATCATATGTAACTGTAGTTTCAGATCAGAGCCCCTATATCATGGGCATCGCATTTGGACAAAGTCTGCAAGAAGTTTATAATTCTTTGTACATTATATGTGCAACCTCCGTAAACCAGATCACAGAACTCCAGCTTTTGGCTCTGATTGGTAGACAGTTGAAAGGTATATTGCCTCTATTTCTTTCACCACACCTTTATTTTGTCCACCACATCACCCCTTTATCTTTATACTCTCTTCCATTTACTACCTTTTCACCACAACATAACTCTAGCTGCACCTTTAAACATCGAACAATCTCACTATTCCTCATCCTTCTTTGTTTCACAGCTGCCCACCTCTGGATTTCCCTCCCATTTTAATACCAAGCTCTGCTTGACTGAAAAACAAGCTCACTCAATATTTCCTTGGACAACATAACTAAGTTTAAGGTATATTTTGATTGTTAATTTATATTTTATACCTTCATCTTCAAGTTATTAAATAGAATAAAGTTATCAGTTTTATTATTATGTTTAGTATTATTATATTTTATTATTGTTACTGTTATTTTATAATATTTTGTACTTTCTTTGTCAGGTGTATACTGTCCAAGGCCTATTATGTGCTATTAATTTATAATTTATTTAACATCTGTGTAATTTAACCTGGAGAAGTAGAGGAGAAGACCTTATAGTTCTAACTGCATCAGGTAAAATAAACCAATTTATTATAACATAGGTAGAGTGGTGCGCTACAATCTCCGAGGATTAGAAACACTTTTTTCATATTGTATTGCTTGTGGAGTTTCGAACTCATAGATCATAAATTAATTTTCTCAAAACATTGGACGTTTCTCAACATTTTTTTATAGATTTATAGGTGTTCAGGTTGTTTAAATTTATCAATATATATTTTTTGTTCCTTGATTTTTGATTCATTTTTCCATCTATTTATTTTACCGCTATAAACTGTTTTAACAAATAGTGGTGAGAGTTTGCTATTGCCCCACGATGAGTTCTAACATCAATTATACTTGAGGCATTCCTCTTGTCTATTAATTTGTGGTCAATCTGATTAGCTGTTAATCCATCAGGGGATCTCCAGGTCTCTTTGTGTATATTTTTCCTAGGAAAACATGTGGAGCTGATTACCATATTCTTACTGGCTGCAAAATGTATGATTCTTTGGCCATAATCATTGAATGTTGTATCCAAATTATGTAGCCCTATTGTACCTTTATATATTCTCTCTTATCCTACTTTGGCATTAAATCCCATAATATGATTTTAATATCGTTGGATGGTAAACTGTCATAGGTTATTTCTAAGTTATGATAAAATTGATCTTTCAAATTCTACTCTGTGGGTGCATGGGTTTTGATGATTGATAAATTGAAGAATTTAGCTTTTAGGTGAATGACACATATTCATTCATTAATAGGTATAAATTATAATACAGTTTTCCTCATCGATTGAGTTACAATAAATGCCACTCCAAATTCTCTTTTTCCAGCTTGCTTCCCTCTCTGAAATATATTGTGTGTTTTAGTATCATATATGTCATTACCCACCCACTTTGTCTCTTGTATAGCTGTTATTTGCATATTATATTGGTGTAATTGCTGTAGAAGAGATTTTAGGCTCCCAGTTTTATAAAGGGTTCTAACATTCCAAGTGCCAATTAGTAAGTCCATTTTCCTTTGCTTTAGTCGCTATCATTGTAGACCATCATTCCGACGCACTTTGGGTTTCTGAACGTATTTGTGTTTTACGAGGTAGGCATGTCAACCCCCACGCCCAACCTCCAGCAATCCTGGGGGGGGGTTGATGGTTTTCTGTTGGGGTTTTCTCCCTTAGCTGGTACGTCCCAATTTTTAAGCGTTGGGTACTCACCTTTTCGCCCCTGCACTTCTTAGTATTAACCAGGAGCCACGACGAGGATGTGGTGCCATTGTGCTGGGCAGGAATAAATAGCATTTCTGAGGTTTTATTATTCTGCACACTCCTGAGACCACATATTGCCCCTTCGGCTCCCAAGCATGAGTTCCGACTGCTGATTTTTCCACTTCACTATTTTTGACATTTCTAAGATGTTCTTTGACCTTTGTTTTCAAATTTCTTTTTTGTTTTTCCTATGTAAATTTTGTCACAATCTCTGCATTTAATCTGGTAAATTCCTGATCTGTTTTCTTCTTCAATTTTATAATTTTGTTGGTTTTAATTATTGTGTTGTGGTTATATTCATGCTTCATATAAACTTTGTTATATATTTGAAGGGAAAAATATAGGCTCAGACTGGGGTTTTGAACCCAAGGCTTGAGCAAGTTATTCTAGGAGTTAGGAGTTTCATTTACATTGAGAATTTTATTGTGCAATTCAATACCTTTCGCATTCTACACGAATGCTCTACCAACTGAGCTACCCTGAGAAACTCCAGTCTAAATGCAAATGTTTCTCTTATATATGCTGTTTATTCCCGCGCACCAAAATGCTTGTATCTTGAAATGGTGGCTTCTTATCAAGAAGCCTTTTAATTGGGAATTTTATATACATTATAAAGCCAGTACGGCTTCTTTCAATGCTTTTTATTATTCATTTCATGGATAATGGTGGATAAATTATATTTGAAATGAAAAATGTATGTTCAGACCGGAGTTTGAACCTAGAGCCATTTTTAATAAGAATTAGGCATGACAAAATCCAATAATAGCTGAAAATAGGTTCCAAAATTATGCAGTGTAAACAAAAAAAAGTCAATCGTGCAGGAACTGCATAATAAGTGAATTTTTCAGCAAGTTGAATTGCATGAATGTAATGTAATGTCAACCCTTAAATTGGACA
>JASPKZ010005220.1:0-13162 GCA_030220185.1 Diploptera punctata | reverse complement strand
TGCGCCTCTTCCTTCCCATTCATGCCACATGTCCTTCCCTGCCTACACAATACTTATTTTTTCCTTCGTACAGCTGATTTCATTATAAAGATCAATACCCGCTGGTATGGGCATTCTTCTCCATTCACCTGTCTTTTTATCTCTCTTTGGTCGCAAATGGTCGAAGACTTATTCTCAAATACTAAGATTTTTCTCCTCCGTTCAAGTAAGAGTCCATGTTTTCGCATCATATAATATAACTGGTAGAATAAATAGTTTTATAATTTTCATTAAGGTACAGGTCATCTACAAAGGTTGCAGCAATTTCAAACAATAAGTGATTGGACGATGTCAAGAAGGATCCGCCATGATCGGCCCCGTTTTTTGCTGCGATCGTTGCTGCGACTTTTATCAAACCTCAGATGAGTCACAGGGTCGAGTGTTTGGACACTTAGTGAAAAACATTCCTTTTCAATCAAATGATGCGTGTACATTCTTGTATCAATTCCGACCCTCGCGGGTGAAACACCTTCCTCTGCCGCATAACCTCCTACACGAGACTATATCTTCCTTCCCAAAAAGATACTCTCTGCATGCCTATCATTCTATCATTTTGCAGCGATGTCTTGTTACAAAAACAAACACCCCTTTACCTTATAATTATAATATATATATATATAATATATATATTATGATAATATATATATATGTTGTTCTGTGTGTGTGTGTGTGTGTGTGTGTGTGTGTTCGTGTAAAATGTGTATGTGTGCATCACTTTGCGAGATAACGAACACAGCGGGCGCTAGAGCGATTTTAACGGTTGGCTTTCAGATAAATTTCTACTCCTAAATGTCTTTTCTGCTGATTTTTAAAACACTTATCTAACTATATTGGTCACTTCGAACCGTAGTTCATGGCACGCGGACATATAAGTCTCTCCATACATCCTAATCGCTAGCTAATGTTTTCCAATATCCCCGTAAATCTACTTTCCCTCATCATGTCAATGTTATTCTCCCACCTCATTCTAAGTCTACTACCACTGGCGTTTTCCTCTCGTGTTCCTACAAAAGAAAAATACCTTTACCATTTTATTTACTTCATGGCCCATGTAGATATGTTCTGAAAAATCGAAAAGCTGGCAGCAGAGGTTTGAAAATGCTTCCTTCATTAACCCTCATCCATTAATGGCAACGATTCCATCGTAACGAACCTGCTTCTTCTTCTAAATCTTGTTTGAGGATTTTCATCCTGTTATTTCCAAAATCACTCCTCGGAGGCAGACGTGCTGGATATTCATCCATGTCTATCCATATCCATCTCTGGGTCGTCCCTTGTTCGTCTCCCTCCATTGATCTACGTCTTACGCTTTTGCAATCGTTGTCTTCCATTCTTTCTAATGACTTTCCAGTATTTCGTCTGTCTATAATAAATGTATACACTCGACCTACTTTTATATTGGTTGCGATGCCGATTTGGTTCCGAAAAAATGCGGTCCGCTAATTATCGACAGGCCATTACGTGTCCAACAAGCAGTCCCAAAATATTGCTTTTTTGTTTCAAAAACTTTAATGAAACACCTCAATAATTAAACGCCATCAATTGGGAAATTTGTTACCCCTAAATTGGTAATAAAAATTTGTGATTCAGTTATTTCATGGAGTACCGCATGAAAACGGATCTTGTTAACGGTTATGATTTTTATACATACGTTCCTCATTCGACTGCCACAAAGACAAATGATACGACATTAATTTCAAGTGATTAATAAAATTTTGTAATGCCTCATGTTTGTGAAAATCGTATATTAGGCACACTTAAAGGTTCCTTTCTGTTCGTTTCCTTCTAATTATTTAAATACAAATAATTAATTCAATGTTTATCCTAGAGCACATTACGATTTGTTAAAAAAATGTGTAACCATAGCGAACATGGGACATCCTTGCAAACATCCCTCGCCCATCTAGTGAGTAATTACAATCAGAGAGGCTCCTCGTCCTTTCCCCTGGTTCTTCTATAAAATTTGGTTGATGTTTTAGTAACACTCAACCTCGCGCATCCATTGAAAATTGTACACATAGTGTTGATGATCGGAAAACAGAAGAAATCATTCAACTCTTACAGAATATTATCGAAGAAAAGCCACAGTGATTTCCAAATATCATATTCACCCATCACGAAGTGAGGAGTGAATTTATCGAGAGAATTTGGAAATCACGATTGGCATTTTTTAGGCCTTTTAACGAATAAACTAGCTGTTTACTCACAAATCATATTTAAAGAACAAATCATGTGTGATTGGTCTTGACTCCCATTTAGGCATGAGTTAATAGTCAAAAAACTGCTCTAAAAGGCAATGGCACAAAATTATAATACATCCTAACCAGTCTTCTATTATAATTATTTTTTATATAAATAGATAATTGGAAATTTCAAAAATTTAACAATGGAAAATTGAGAGCCATTTTTGCAGAAATATCTTTGTACACCTTATGCCAAACAAGCACATAACTAACTACTGCACTAGCGAACCCGTGGTCAGCGCGTGACTAAGCACTCATACATGCATCCGGAGCCAAGTTTTCCAATCATCTCCTGTAAAATCTACTTCCTACAAATCTGATTAAATGTACTCTCACTCATTTTTGATCTACCTACGGCCCCCTTTCCTCTGGTTTTTCTACAAGAAGTTTCCATGCCCTTCGTTGATTTCCATCATGCATATCCTGCAACAAGGTCTACGAGATTTAAGTGTTTTATCATAACGGTAAAATCCAACGCCGTGGTAGCTGCTGCCTGCACGCGCGGCCCGGGTTCGATCCCCGGTCGGGACAGTTTTTCTGGTGGGTTTGTATCGGGTTTTTCCCACCTGTAAGACAAATGTCAGGAAAACTTTAAGCCCAAACGGTTCCCGCATCATTGGCCATATCATTATCATCATTCTTCACCCGTGTGGAAAGAACGGAACTCCATACCGACATTCCCTAGTAAGCTGGCAAAACATACATGAAAAGCTATGATTGCAATAAAAGCTGCCCTCGGGCAGATTACTATGGATGAATTCAACAAAAAAGCTGCAAGACGACTGTATGTGCCGATGTCTGATTTGGGATGTAGGCAATCAGTGCAAAACGGACTCTTACTTAAGAGAGGAAAAAACACTACGAGTATTGATATAAGTTCCCAGGATTTTTTTCTCCCCCCAAGAGAGGAACAAAGGGTGAATAGAGAAGACTACATAACAGTGCTACATATCTTTGTAGAAACCCATATCATGAAATAGTTATGTCTTGTAGACTGCGGTGGGCAGGAACTGTGGTCGAACGGGGAATGAAAGAGAACTGGAATTTTCTTGTAGAAAACAAAAGTTTTCGCTCAGTCCTGGGCCAAAAGGAGGTGGAAAAATAAATATGATTAGGAGGTGAATTAGATATAGGTACAATTGAAAAGCATAAGTCAGTAGGAATGTAAGGACAGATATGCCTCGTTGTCTGAACCTCCAGGTCGATAGTGCATGTGTTACTTATATACATTTAGTCTGATTAGGGCTGGAATTCATTAATAATAAAGACGCAAATGCAGAGTATATACTATTCAACTGTGTGTGTAAAACCAAAACAAAGACAGTCCAAAGTCCAACTTGTCATTAACTATTCAACACTGTTGTGTGTGTGAAACCAAAACAAAAGACAGTCAGAAGTCTAAACTTCTCATTATCTATTCACTGTTTGTGTGTGAAACCAAAACAAAAGACAGTCCAGAAGTCTAACTTGTCATTATAGTATTCAAACGGTTTTGCCTGGTAAACATCTTCATCGCCTCGGTCTTCTACCAACTCAACAGTATCCTCTGTAAACTATGGAAGATATGGATGCTCATCACAACACCCCCAACTTGCCCACCCTAACACCCAGCAATTCCCGTGCTCAGATACTGGGAAGCCAGGAAAAAGATGATGAACCTTCTATAATCTTTATTGTTATGATTGTTGTTATTATTGCTTGTGTTTTCCCCAGTCATTGGTTGGCTAATGTTAAATTTCAAACGCCACTGTATTTAAATAAAATCAACTATTAAAACTGTTGTGTGTGAGAAACAAAACACAAAGATAGTCGTCATAAGTCTAACTTCAACGTCTCAACGGTTTAGATCTTTGCGCTGGCCCAAGGATCGCGGCTACAAAAACCGGACGCAGTCCATGATTTTTTTAGGTCTCCCATGGTGTAGAATCTCGACTGTGTTATGTATCACCAAGCTAAGCTCAATTTTTAAAAATATTTTTATGTCATCTCTGTTGCACTGTCTCATGAAGTAAGGTACGCACACTTTTAGCACCAAATCTTAATATAAACCTTATTATTAACGAAAACGTAAACACCATCAGTCCTATCAGAGATGCTATGTTATTAATATAAAATTATAGAATATTCACCTGAAAGGTCCGTCTGCCCTCAACTTAATTAATCGGATTAAACTGTACCGCTTTCGGGACTTGTCCCATCATCGCAGGATTCAAAATGGTGTTTCACTGAAGATCTGGAGAGGGGGTGACATGTATTGGGTTCGTTTTCGTTTATCAGGCTGTCGTTGTGAGCTACTTTCATGATTTCCATCTCTTCGAGTACGTTTATCTTCGCTGGATATTTTCTCTGTGCATTACTGTTAGGGTGTTTTCAATATTAACATGCGATGTCCTTAATGGATAACGTGTTTTGCATAGCTGTGATTTCCCTTCTGCGTGAATGAAGTCTCGAAAATGGTCTTCTTATGAATCTGATGTTAAAACTCCTGTTTGTCCTTCCTATATAAAATTTGTTGCAGTCCTTACATGTCAGTTAAATAAACTCCTTTGGCTGTTGAAATGTTATTTTCTTCAAGTTATTGTTTATTATGTTTGTTAATTTGGTTATGGGTTCTGTATGCTATTTTTAACGTTTTTATATTATCGGCTTTCTTTAGTGCATTGGCTAAATTTTGTCGTTTCTTTTCCTGTGTATGAAGGTTATCCATGTTTTCTTGTTGTTGTCAGATTTTTTTTCTAGTTTAAGTTAGTGTTGGTTATGTTGTTCTTCCTCCTTTTTGTTTTTTTACGAGCTTATCTATGAATTCTTCATTATAGCCATTGGTTTTTTGCCATATACTTAATGTAGTTTGAGTTCTTGGATATATTGTCTCTTTGCTTAATGGGAGTTCTTCAACATTCTACTGACTAAGCTATTAAATGTACTAATTTCTGTTGAAAAGGGTGTGTAGAATTTTTGTTTATGGCCAGAGCATTGTTTGTGGTTTCCGGTAGATACCGATTTCTAGTTTATTGTTTGTGTAGATTTTTGGTTAGAACACAATCTAAGTAGTTTATGCTGTTGTTAACTTCTATTTTCTTCGGTGAAAGTGATTTTTTCAATGCATGTTGTTTAAGTCTTGTAGTAATTTCTTTTTCTTTTCTGTTTCTGTTTCATTTTCATATATTACTAGTACAACATCATCGACATATCGTGGTTATTAGTTTTATGTTGAATTTGTGGTATTAGTTTCCTCAAAGTGTTTATTTTCCAGTTCTTGTATATGAAGATTTCTGCCATTATTCCAATAATAGGACTCCCCATCGGGATCCCGTCCTTCTTGAATAAATAGTTTCATTGTTAAATTGGAAGTAATTTTGCTTTATTGTTGTTGTTATTAGTTTGTTTAACTGATTGATATAATAATAATAATAATAATAATAACAGATAATAATAATAATAATAATTTATTTTAGCTGGCAGAGTTAAGGCCAATAAGGCCTTCTCTTTCCACTCAACCAGCGAATAGTAAAATTATACAAAAATTACGTACCATATTACAATTTTAAGATAAAAAATACAGACAAAACAAATACAATGATGATGGGTCTAATACTAGCTAATGCTAACAAAAACATAGAATATAATAAAATTAAAATGATATAAAATAAAGTAAGTAGCTTCCTACATGATTATTAATAGAATGCTCTATATATGTTGTTATGTAATTTAATGTTTTCATTTTGTCGAACTTAAGATATCAGTTAATTTGGATTTAATAATGATAGCGATTGACATCCCTGACATGACTGGAAATGAGTTCCATGCTCTAGCCATAGATATTGTGTAAGATTCAGAGTACAGACAGGTCCTGTGTTGTGGTATCAAAAGTAAAGAAGAGTCTTGTGATCTTGTTTCCTAACATTGTGATGAGCCGATAAATGTTGAAAACGTGTTGTTAATAAGTTGGTAAATATGTGTGCAGAATTTGGATAGTAAGGTATGTGAATGTAAGTTCTCTTCGTCATTTAGGCGTAGCCATGATAAGGCCTGAAATGAAGGAGACACGTGGTCATAACGACGAGATTGAATATAATCGAATGCACGGTTATCTTCCAGTTTACTGTCTATAGTTTTTGTTTTATTATGTTTGCTGTTTCGTTTATCGGGATATTAGTGTAGAGTTTTTTTTATTCGAATGACGTCATTTTAGTATTCCTATTGATTTCTAAATGTTGTAGTTTGTCTGCTAGTTCAAATGAGTTCTTAATTGTGTAACGATTTTCAATGTTTGACATCATTTTTCAGTTTTTGAGAGACTAATTTGGAAATTTTTATAGTTAGGAGCATTAATGCAATTAACAACTGGTCTTATGGGAATGTTGTCTTATGGATTTTTGGAAGGGCTTTCATTACTGGTGGTGAGGGAGTATTTTTACCCATTTGGCGTTTTTGTATTTTTTATGTTCATTATTGGTGTGTTGGTGATTACAGGGCACGATTTTAGTGCTTCTTTTATTTGTCTGCTATACTTTTCCTATGGGATCTTTTTTCATTTTTTTGAAATTGTTTTCTTTTATAAATTGCTTGGTTTTATTGATGTATTCTCATTTTCCATAATAACTATTGTGTTGCCCTTGTCGGCTTTTGGTGTGTATTATATTGTTTGTTCCTAAATTTTGTTTTTATTTTAGAGATGTTCTTGAGAGTTTTGTTTATCTTTGATGTTTATTGTTGGTGGAGTTTGTTTTATGACTTTAGCTGCTTCGTATCTTATGATTTTTGTTATTAATGTTAAGTTTATTTATTGCATTTTCCGTTTCAGTAATTACATTTTGTTGTGTTCTTTTTGCGTTGTGTGTAGGGACATTGAATTTGTATCCCTTTTCTAGCAAGTCTGTTTCCTGTTTGTTGAATTTTATTTTTGTAAGGTTTGTAATTCTTTTGTCTTCAAAATTGTGTGATTTTTATGTTTTTAGATATGTGTTGTGGTTGCATGGCCTTTTAATTAAGTTAGCTTCTGTTCATTGTCTCATATTTTTTGTACATGTTATTATTAATGTTTTCGTGAATTTGGTTTTCTATGATTGTCCAACATTTGCCGAATAGCAAAGCGGCTTCTTGTGTGTATGTAGTATAGCTGGTTTTGATGTTTTGCTTCTTTATGTATACATTTAATAGCTTATCAGTAGAATGTTGAAACTCCATTAACATCAAAAAGACAATATATCCAAGAACTCAACTACATTAAGTATATGGCAAAAAACCAATGGCTATAATGAAGAATCATAGATAAGCTCGTAAAAAAAACAAAAAGGAAGATCAACATAACAACATAACTAAACAAGAAAAAGAATCTGACAACAACAAGAAACTGGATAACACTTACATACACAGGAAAAGAAACGACAAAATTAGCCAATGCACTAAAGAAAGCCGATAAAAACGTAAAATTAGCATCACGAACCAATAACAAATTAAACAACATAATAACACTAACATTTTCAGCAGCAAAGAGTTTTATAAACTGACAGTAAGGACTGCAAACAAATTTTATATAGAAGGACCAACAGAGTTTTAACATCAGATTCAAAGAACATTTTCGAGACTTCATTCACGCAGAAGGGAATCCAAGCTATGCAAAACACGTTATCCATGAAGGACAATCGCATGTTAACTATTGAAAACACCCTAACAGTAATGCACAGAGAAAATAATCCAGCGAAGATAAACGTACTCGAAGAGATGGAAATCATGAAAGCAGCTCACACAACGACAGCCTGAAAACGAAACAAACCCAATACATGCAACCCCCTCTACCAGATCTTCAGTGAAACCACAGTTTTTGAATCCTGCCGATGATGGGACAGTCCCGAAGCGCTACAGTTAATGATTATTAAGTTGAGGAGACGGACCTTTCAGGTGAATATTCTATAATTTTATATAATTTTGAATAAACCTCAACGGAACACATCATGAATATTATAAAAGTTTTATTCTATGTTATGAACAACGGCTATGAAACAAGATTTTCATAAATGCTAATCTAAATTTTGCATCAGCATGCAGCTAAGCGGCAAATATTCCCGCTCTTAGATTGTTGATGCATACTGTCAAACAGGAAATAACTTGCAATATCCAGTATTGTTAGTTTGGCGCTACAGTAAATAGTGCAGATTGACTTAAACTTTAAACGTGTTTTTTTCGAAACTATCATAGTGGCGCATAGCCCGGTTATGCGTAACGGCGTCTAATATATGTTACGTTTAGGTTTTGGAACTATCCTCGGTGCGTTGTTATTTATCCACCCATCATGTCATTGGGGTAACAAGGCGCCCCAACCTCAAAAGAGAGCTAACAATTCCGCCATGTCAGAGATATGCCAGAAATGTAAGACAAACTGGTGCATTCGACAAAAAACATTATGTAACTATAACATGGGTTTTCAACTGTGAACCGGGCTTCCCTGGAGGGCGGCGTGAACTTTGAAAAAAGATCCTAAAAAGTGATAATGACAATAGGTCCTATGTCCTGTGTGTACCCTTACATTCCCACGTGGGGCAGGTATTACCCAAGCAGCTTTATTTGTTTGTCCTAATTGAGGTGGAAGAATAACATTGACCATGATTTAGGAAGTAGATTATACGGACAAGATAAAGACGAATATAATACATGATTACAAAGTTGGGTCGATACATTTGAGGTAGGTGGACTGAAAAGATAAACTATTTTGTATAATTTGTTATTGATTCTGTATGCTATTTTTACGTTTTTATCGGCTTTCTTTTAGTGCATTGGCTAATTTTGGTCGTTTCTTTTCCTGTGTATGTAAGTGTATCCATGTTTTCTTGTTGTTGTCAGATTCTTTTTCTAGTTTAGTTATGTTGGTTATGTTGATCTTCCTTTTTTGTTTTTTTTTACGAGCTTATCTATGAATTCTTCATTATAGCCATGGGTTTTTTGCCATAATACTTAATGTAGTTGAGTTCTTGGATATAATTGTCTTTGCTTAATGGGAGTTTCAACATTCTAACTGACTAAGCTATTAAATGTACTACATAAAGAAGCAAAACATCAACAACCAGCTATACTACTACACACAAAACAGAATATATGGTAATCGAGCAAATTCAGAAGACCTACAAAATAAATAATATGATAATTAAACCGTGTTTGAAGAATTTAAATATCTTGGATCTACAATAGATAAATCTGGTACTTGTGAAAACGATATTATTAACAGAGTAACTGGTGCAAGGAAGGCGATTAGAATCCCTGAATGGTCTTTTATGGAATAGAAATTTGACCAGAAAAACAAAAAAAGATTATACAGACAATAATAGAAAGTATAACTTACATCTGGATCAGAAAGCTGGACCTTAAATGAAGGATGCAGAAAAGAATCCTGGCGACAGAAATGGATGGATTACGGAGAAGTATGAGAATAATCCTGGCTACAACATATTCGAAATACATATATCAGACAAGAATGGATGCACAAGAAACTGTTACCCGATAGGATAACAAAGAGAGCTCTACAGTGGTATGGACATGTACAACGGATGTCGGAAGACCAGTGGCCTAACATGTGTTGGATTAGACGGTATCAGGCAGAAGTAAGAGGCGGAGAAGTAGAAGAACATGGTATGAGGGAATATATGATGCCATGATGAAGAGGGGGGATGGAAGAAGGACAATTGGGAAGATAGCAATCTCTGGAAAGCAGGAATCAATGGCGAACTGCTGCAAAATGGAAAGCCTGTATTAGGTATTAGCTAGGTAGATTATTCACGGGATGATTGAAAAAACATAAGCTCAGGATAGGGAAGTATGGAGACGTTATGTCCGCGCGAAACCATGAACCTAAGGGTTGGATAGCATCAATGAGTTTGTTGTTTTCCCTACACATATCAGCGAGAGACAAATGGTTAGCTCTTCGCTTGAAAGAAGCGCCTTGTAGTTATTACTTGATTGAGAAAACCCCGATTATATCTGCGGCATAAAGTCAGTTAACCATAGCAGATGGTTTCCGAGGAAAAAATCACATTGGTTGAAACTGGTGTTTGAATACGGGACCTTCAGAATATAATCTCAAACACTACTGCTTCACGTAATTTGCTAACAAAGGAACAATTTCGGTTCTTTTTATACGGATGTTGTAAGCTACAGAAAATAACATATTTGCATTTTTTCGTTTACTGACTTTTGCTGCCCCTGTATTTTCCCCAGAGTATCTAATTTAGATTGTTTTACGAGCTTAAAAAACTTCAGAATTAAGGCCTACAGCTCCCGCAGGACTTGTCCCTTGGATGTTTGGATTCCTACCAGCAATAATTCCCTTTAAGAAAAAAACCTGGATTGTCCGGAATCGGGTCATTGAACTCGAGACCTTTGAGTAAGAGTCCCGGATATTAGACACTTAAAAAACTCATAATAGGCAGGCAAAAAGTCACTACTAATCATAATATAGGCACTAAAAATAAAAATAGACTCTATAAAAATGGACACAACGTAAATTTTTACAGCCTTACGTTAAAATAAAATAGCCGGTATTTGTTATTTCGGCTAACGGGAGTGACTTGAGGTGGAAACCATCCACCTGCTACGTATTGTCCTTTATGCCACTCTTATCCTAAAATAGTCTAAGAGAGAATTTATAAAATGAACACTCTAAAATGTATATGCCTGTCCAAGAGGCATTGAGGTGCAACCCCACCACTGGACTTGCCCAACTATAGGCCTGGTAACCTATATGGGGACAACTTTAATACTCGAAAGACTACAAGACTCTTCAATCGATGGAAAGATCAGTCTTTGCAGTCGTAGAACGGGCACCATCACCCAATACTGCATACGGAAGAAGAAGAGAAGAAATATGTCGAAGTCTGTCCATTGGCAATCGATTTCATTGAAATAATAAGTCAATTTCGAGAAAAAGAGCGACAAATAGGCATTTATAGGCATTATAAGCTGAATAGACATTTATAAGGCAAAAATAACTTAATGGAAACAACTCTAGGGTCGTTGGTATGAACTTATATGAAGTCACTTTTTACAATATCTATAATAAATAACTGTAGGCATTTTCCCTAACCATCCGGTCTCTTGTCGTGAGCAATAGTCAGAAGCTCTGACCACAACACCGTGTGTTATTTAGGTAATCAATGTTTTATTTATAGTTGTTCTGCACTATGGGCAGGTCTTTCACACTGCAATCATAGCATTTTCAGACCTTGCTTTGGCAGCTTTACCAAGGAATTATAGATGTGGTAGTTTATCGTTGCTTTCCGCACCGGAATGATAATGATGATGGCCAGATGATGCTCGGAGCCTCGAAGCCTCCTGACGTTTGTCTTAGAGGTGAGGAATAAATAATAGTTTTAAAAAACTAAACAACACGCTTTATTAGAAAACCGAACTAAAAAACTAAAAATAATTTAATTTCCAACACGCTTGGGATAAAATTAAGTGGTCACAACAAAATCATCTCCAACACATATAGAAATAAAACTAGAGTTATCACAAAAGAAATTATTTTACAATCAAAAGCGTGGGGTGCTCTATATCAATTAATATATTTGATAATAAACAGATATTGGTAAAAGTAAAGTCTGTAAGAAGAAAATGTAAAAATCATAAAAAGCATCCCACGCTTTTGATGTAAAATTATTTCTCTTTTGTTGAAACTCTAGTTTTATTCTAGATGTGTTGGAGATGATTTTTTTGTTTGACCACTTTATTTTATCCCAAGCGTGTTGGAAATAATATTATTTTTTCATTTTTTTAGTTCGGCTTTCTAATAAAGCGTGTTGTTTTAGTTTTTTAAAACTATTATTTATTTTTATTTTTAATATATTTACAGAATAAATAAAAATGTAAATATCTTTTAAATTCGATACTATTGTATATGAGCTAAAAGTAATACTCTTCTAAAAAAAGTCCTCCCAGCCGGATTTGAACCAGCGACCTACGAATTATTGAAATTACATACCACTACAGTCCACCCGCTCTAACCAACTAAGCTCTTACATACAACGATTAACTAAAAACTCGACAGTCCGCACCCTATTATACCAGTTTTCATTGTTTTGATTTTCTGATGATTCTGGCCTGGATTTTACAAATAAAATATGAAATTATTGTATTGCCACGGGCCCTTTACAAGTATACAAAGTTTACAAGTCGATCCAATGTTTCTAATGCGGTGAAAATCGCGTTGAAAGATTCCGTTACATAGATAGATAGATAGATAGATAGATAGATGATAGATAGATAGATAGATCGATAGCTAGAGATAGATAGATAGATAGAAGTAGATAGATAGATAGATAGATAGATAGATAGATAGATAGATAGATAGATAGATACGTAGATAGTAGATAGGTCTCGCTAACGGATAGATATATAGATAGATAGCTCTGCTCGCTGCTCGCTCCTCGCTCGCTCCTCGCTCGCTCGCTCGCTCGCTCGCGTCGCTCGCTCGCTCGCTCGCTCGCGCTCGCTCGCTCGCTCCTCGCTCGCTCGCTCGCTCGCTCGCTCGCTCCTAGCTCCTCGCTCGCTCGCTCGCTCGCCTCGCTCGCTCGCCTCGCTCGCTCGCTAGCTCGCTCGCTCGCTCGCTCGCTCGCTAACGCTCGCTCGCTCGCTCGCTCGCTCGCTCGCTCGCTCGCTCGCTCGCTCGCTCGCTCGCTCGCTCGCTCGCTCGCTCGCTCCTCGATCGCTCGCTCCCTCGCTCGCTCGCTCGCCTCGCTCCTCGCTGCTCGCTCGCTCGCGCTCCTCTCTCTCCCTCGCTCTCGCTCGCTCGCTCGCTCGATCCTGCTCTAGCTCGCTCGCCTCGCTCGCTCGCTCTCTGCTCCTCGCTCGCTCGCTCGCTCGCTCGCTCTCGCTCCCTCGCTCGCTCGTCG
>JASPKZ010005218.1:0-54762 GCA_030220185.1 Diploptera punctata | reverse complement strand
ACCTAATTTAGAGCAGAATACTGGATACCTTTGATAAGCAAAAAATGTATCCCTTGCCGAAGTTTTGAAACATCTATACCAAGCCAATATCCATCCATAGTAATTCTGTCTTTCACTGCAGCATTTTCATGCTATGCTTTGCAACTTTACTAGGAAATCATAGGTGTGGTAGCTTCCCGTTGCTTTCCACACCAATGAAGGATGCTGATGGTAATGATAAGGATGATGATCGGATGATTTTCGGGGACCGTTGGGCCCTAAGCTTCCCGACATTTGTCTTACAGGTGAGGAAAAAACCCGAAAAAAACCTCACCCAGGAAACTTGTATCGACCGGGCATCGAACCCGGGCCCGCTGCATGACAAGGCAGCACGCTACCTCGAGACCACAGATATATATATGACAAGTGTTCCCAATCTCACAGTATATAATATATTAAATAAATTTTAACCTGTAGGCCTATATATATTTACAAAAATATTAGCTAACATCATCTAAATAGTTCTTTTTTCTTAATTCAGATGATGTATAAGCCCTACCTTGATTTTTTATTATTTATAATTTCTTAATTACTTATTTTAATGAGCAATGCTATTATTCCTAATTTCGCAGTGTGTGTTCCTTATTTCGCAATAGCCTAAGTTACCCCTTTCCTAATTTCGCAGTAGTTAGTATTTTTACTAATTCTGTTGAAATTGCTTATATTATAATAGCGCAAAATTACAGAAAATAAATTTTTAAAGAAGGGAAGACATAACAAGATTCAATTATTATAAATATTATATATTTATATAATTTTATTATCAGTTAATCAATAAAATTAAACTAAATATTGATCTGCTTTTATTACAAGACATGAAACACCACTCTTCAAAGGAACTGACTACATAACATTAAAAATAATATGTATTAACAAGCCAACAGAACAGCTGAATAACTTTGATTACATATAATCTCATGTGTATGGGCCTAATTGCCAGATATATCACAAATAAAACAATAAAGCACATTTTATGTTATGTATGGAACAATGAGAATAATATTAAAAAATAGGTCTCTAGTCTACAAAATGACTTAGAAGACTACACGCTGGATAATGAGACCGGAACAGGTCACTAGGTCTTTATCCTTGAATGCTTGATCATGATGTTCTACAATATGTTTATTTTACAAAATAATTCCACTACCTATGCAACAATATGAATGTGAAAATTAGACACTTACTAAATCAAATAAAAACAAAACAGAAACAGCAGACATTAAATTTGTACAACCGTTAAACAGGTTACACACAATCATGGATAAAAAAATAAAATGCAGATAGGACTATTAGAAATCAATTAACAATGTTTAATCTTACAGACAAAATTCAAAATATCAAGAAGCAATGGTATCAGATGAAGCTGTGGGTTTTTTTCTAAAATCTCCTTTTGTCTAGAACCTGCTCCAGGGTGTGTATAAAATCCCTTAATCGCATCTTTCGTCGATACAGCTGCCCGAGAAACTGATACATTTTCGGGGAGACGCATTGCAAGGCTATGACGCTATTTAAATGAGCGCCACCATTTTCATCCTGCCTCCTTTACTTGTTTATTAAATGTGACATTTGACTTGTCTTTTTTTCAATCAGTTTGTATGCACAATGCCTAGCGTCATGTGCAGAAAGCCCAACCCCAATTCTTGCATCATTTTTATGTAGGCTAATTTACTAGTCTGAATTCTTCATCTGAGGAGAGGGCAAATGGTCTGCCTAGCTTTTCTAAACCTTGTTTTCAGCTATCGCCAGGATCAGATTTTGGTCCTTCAACATATTGTATAGAATATTATACACTTTATACGCCTTATAGGTAGACCATCCTTCACGCAAATCTTCCCTACAGCTTCATCGAAGTTCTCACTCCTATATTCCTTTGTAAATTCTCCTCTTATTTTACTCATTTTAATCTGAAATAGATATGAAAGTATTTCTCTCCAGCACATTTGGTTATTTGTTTTTAAATTAAGCAAATTTTGTATACCCCTGGGTTACCTCCTTCCCACCACGTATTCCGAAACGTCCTTGAAAAAAACAAATAACTGTACAAAACTCCCTAACTAACTATCTCACTGGCACTAACGAACCCGTAGGTTCATGGCCGCGCGGACATAAGCTCTCCATACATCCCTACCCTGAGTTAATGTTTTCCAATCATTCTCCCTATCCCCTAAAACCGTACATACAATGAATTTTATGATATTTTGTCAAGATAGGTCGGTTTACATGTTTTCGCCAATTTCTCTAGGCTCACAAAACACGTTCCGGGGAGAAAAAATCTTGACTGAAATTAAGCAATTTATGGGCTTTAATATTTTTAAAAATATTTTGATTATACAACGAAATTCGCTAACCTTTCCTTTATGTATTTATGCAAAAAATATATTATATTTTGTAAATACAGTGTATAAATATCTTGTTAAATAAGCAGCGGTACAAAAGAACTTCGGCTGGTTAATGGAAACCCCTCCAGATAGCAAAATGAAAAAAAAAAATCCATGGCATAAAGGAGAAGTGGGGCACGCCGTAGCGTAGTGATTAAGGCACTGAGCTACAAGCTCGAAGGTTCAAATTCTGATGAGGTCAGGATTTTTAAACTGACCCAAACCCTCTGGCGGCACTATGGCCCTGGGGTCGACTCAGCCTCTAGCGGAAATGAGTACCAGACGCTTGTTCTGGGGTTAAAGGCGGCCGTCACGCAAGGCTGACATAAAGTGCCGATTGTCTAGAAAAAGTGGGGAGCCTTAACCTCCTACTACTCCAAGGGCCTCCAGGCCTGTTGTGGGATCACTTTACTTTCCTAAAGGAGAAGTTGCCCTCTTTGATCGATAAAGAAAACTATTTCCAGGGTTCTTCAAAACTGTGTAATATTTAAAAGAAAATTATATTGCGAAATTGTGCACATTTGCCCTACACACACACATTATTCCGGTGTTCGATATAAACTTTTAGTAACGAATTTGGTAAAAAAACTTGTCTAGAAGTTTTTTTATTTAATGTTTGTGACAATATAGTCAACTTTGAAACTTCTTGATTGCATAGTAACCGAGAACATGTTGAATTGTTCAATATACGTTTTAACATGAAACTACAATGCTAGGACACGTAAATATCAAAACTATTTACGGCACTATCCACGATATTAACTCATATGACAGCGACCAAGAATAGTAATCGGCAGGCCCCGAATTCAAATCATAAAGCTAGTCAACCTAAGTGATTTTCCTCAATAGTCAATTAAAATTCTAGTATGGAATTTCATGAGATGCACTTGATCATTAAGTTTAGCTTATCATCTCGTAATGCATGGTATTTTAATCTTAATTGCAATTGCACAAGACACATGTGAATAATCAGACAATAGGCATACTGTACACAGACTACCGATACACATTCAAAGATCGTAGAAACAATATGATAAAAATATTAAGCATCTTTAAATAAAATTAAAATTAAACAATTCTATACATAAAATATATAATACGTTTACATTAAAAAACATGCCTACACAATCAAAATGTACAGCTTAATGGATCCAAGATATAGTAAACAATTAAAATTAACAAGTTAAAATAATTCATAACTATAATGGTTTTACGTTATTGCTAATTTGACCATCATTGAAAAAAAAATTGCAAAATTTCCAAAAGTATTATAGGTTTTTCTCAAGACATGCAAATGTGGTTTATCTAGTATATGTCGGACTACGTAGGTCTATACAATGCCTGTCCTTCCACTGAGTAATCGGTTAATTTTCTTAAGGTTAAAGGTCAATGCCTGGAGAAAAATCAATTACTGAAATGCGACATTTCTTATAGCTTAATCTGATCACACCTAAATTTTTCTAAGTGCAACGTATCAAGGATAAGTGCAGCGTCTCACGAAACTTAAGTCCTAACTCCGCTCTAGATTTTTTTATTCTCTATTGGTTTATTCCTAAAAATTGCAGTTTTCATATATATATATATATATATATATATATATATGCATATATATTGTCTACCGCTGTGGTCTCGAGGTAGCGTGCTGCCTTGTCACGCAGCGGGCCCGAGTTCGATCCCTGGTCGGGGCAGTTTTTCTGGGTGAGGTTTTTATCGGGGTTTTTCCTCACCTGTAAGACAAATGTCAGGAAAACTTTAAGGTCCTAACGGTCCCCGAAATCATATAGCCATCATAATCATCATATCATCATCCTTCACCGGTGTAAAAAGCAACGGGAAGCTACCACACCTACAATTCCCTAGTAAAACTGCAGAGCATAGCATGAAAATCTATGATTGCAGTGAAAGACCTGACCTCGGGCAGAATTACTATGGATGGATGGATGGATATATATATATATATATATATATATATATATATATATATATATACCTAAAACTAGATAAATGAAATATTAAGGATTAATTAGATTATATGGGATGCCTATACATTGCGACGAATCAAACATGGCGGTTGTTAATCATTTTTTTATTTTGAATTTCGGGTAAACTCTCACTTCTTCTAACAGTTATATTTTGCTGATTTCGGTTTATTTTAATATGATATACCGAATTTCGTTGCGAAACATCGAAAAAATCGACCGTTAGTGCGAATTAAAATTTTTCGTTTCAGTTGAACTCCCACACCTAATGATTTAGAACAATGGCGGCTAAACACTCGCCATATCCGAAAACTTGTATGCACAAATTTTCATGAAGATCGGTTGAGCGGTTTGTTTAGAAGTCTACAAATGACAAACACATTCGTTTATATAGGTCTATACGTATCCACGCACACTGAGGTCTATGAAGCCTACATACCACACACGTCCATACCTAATCTGTCCCGGTGGTCTGGAGGTTACAATGCTCACCTCTGATAATCAGATTCACGAGTTAAAACCCGACAGGGTAAATGGAAATTTAAGGGCGTAAATGTCATGACGGCTTACTTCGGAAGGGAAGTAAAACATGTGCCTCGGATCATAGATTATGTCAGAACATGAAGTCAGAAATAACAGACCTTTGAGAAAAATTTGTCGATCCTTTCACGCCCAACTTTGAAATATGACGCTAATGAACTTAGTTGTTAATGAACGCCGTTAAATAAAATACTGTCTACCTACTAACTGTATCTATTGAAGGCACGCTATTGCGAAGTTGGTTAAGGCAATAATCTGTCAAAGAATAACACAGGTATCTTAACGCCAGATCAGCGAGACAGAAACCTCGCGTGGAGCAAAAGCGCAAAAACTGACTTGATCCCGATGTTCAATACGCATTGGGACTGCGAAAGCACGGCCTATCGATCCTTTTGGTCTGGAGAGTTTCCAGCAAGAGGTGTCAGAAAAGTCGAGGGTTCGAGTCCCGGCGAGACCAGACTTTTTAAACTGTCCCAAACCTTCTGGCGGCACTATGGTCCTGGGATCGATTCAGATCTGGGAGGTAAAGGCGACTGTCAGTCAGGGCTGACAACTCGGTTAACACCTCGTGCCGACCGCCTAAAAACGTGGAGCCTAACCTCCAAGGGTCTCCTAAGGTCGCAGGGGATCACTTTACTTTATTTTAACCTATATATATAAAATTTCCTGTCCTATATCAAGAACTGACTCAACAATAAAGATAAAATAAACTTACTGAACGCTTTCTTAGACAAAATAATATTCTCTATAAAAAAAGTTAAAATACAAGTTCATTTAGCATAATATATATTAAGTTCTAGCCTTATTTTTATTATTATTATTTTATATTATGTACAAATACTTTATTATTAAGATT
Organism: Diploptera punctata; assembly: GCA_030220185.1. NCBI lineage: Eukaryota > Metazoa > Arthropoda > Insecta > Blattodea > Blaberidae > Diploptera > Diploptera punctata. The sequence continues at coordinate 48,970 of JASPKZ010005218.1, read as the reverse complement.
TTTATTGTATACTAAGTAACAATTTAATTATAAGTTACTCATAATTTGTGTCTATGAAATTCGTCCTCGGACAAGTGGAAGGTAAGACTTTATAGCTTTCATGTCATAAATTATTATTATTATTATTATTATTATTATTATTTCTTATTACATTAATGCCTAAATGGAAAATTGTAAAAATTCACTTTATAAAAAATGGGAACTTCAGAAATCGAAACCAAGACTGCTTTTTATTATTTTTTTTTGTAAATGCCCCAGGTTTTCTTTCGACATTCCTGGTGTTTTCTCCTGGCACGGCGTACTTGTAACCCACTTCCGAGGTTGGGGCGCCTGGAAGGCGGGGTTACGTTGCCTCCGATGATGTGACGCGTGATGATGATGATGATGATGATAGTGGTGCGCCAGGAGAGTCCCTAATCCTAAGCTTAATCTAAGATGAATATGAATGATGATGACTGCGATGGCCATATGGTTTCGGGGACCTTTTGGACCTTAAAGTTTCCCTGACATTTGTCTTACAGGTGAGGAAACCCCCTGATAAAAAACTCACCCAGAAAAACTGTCCCGACCGGGGATCGAACCCGGGACCGCTGCGTGACAAGGCAGCACGCTACCTCGAGACCACAGCGGTGGTATTATTATTATTATTATTATCATCATTAAAAGCCAGGAAATACTCTATAATGAAATTATACAAGACAATGGCAGTGCCTATTATTACTTATGGATCCGAAACATGGACAGTGACAACACAACAATCTGTCCGAATACAAGCTGCTGAAATGAAATTCCTCAGACCAATAGCAGGATATCAAAGAACAGACAAAAAACATAACAGAGAAACAACTAAATGTACAGAAATTAAACACAACAATAGTTAAATACAGAACAAACTGGAAAGAACACTTGGCAAGGATGACTGAGAATAGAATACCAAAAGCAGCATACAGCTATTCACCACGAGGAAGAAGAAGTTTGGGAAGACCAAAGAAGAGATGGAAACAGCAGCAATTTGGAGCCGGAACAGGCTAGTAAATAAGCCTAAACCGTGATGAAGAAGATTATTATTATTATTATTATTATTATTATTATTATTATTATACTCATGTCCTAATGGAAAACTGTACAAAAGTAACTTTTTAAAAAAGAAAAGTGGGTTCAGACCAAAGAAGAGATGGAAACAACAGCAGCAATTTGGAGCCGGAACAGGCTAGTAAATAAGCCTAAACCGTGATGGAGATGATTATTATTATTATTATTATTATTATTATTATTATTATTATTATTATACTCATGTCCTAATGGAAAACTGTACAAAAATAACTTTTTAAAAAAGAAAAGTGGGTTCAGAAATCGAAATAAAGATTTCTTATTGCGTGTTAAAGGATCCTGATCATTAAACCATGGTGAAAAATGTGCGTAGTATTTTATTTAATAATGCTTTTAACATCTGCATGATACAAAGTTGCACTAAAAGGGTAACAATGTTCAGATGCCTCCTAAATCAGATTTGAGATTCTTTACGTATAAGGGATTCGGGACTCGCTTGTCTTCCGAATGAAACCATACTATTTTAGTCAATTTTTCCATGTCTTTACTTCCATTCTGAATGAAATCAAACATTTTTTTCGTCCAGAATAAAGTAATTGATTTACCTCTGATTCCACAAACACCGATACTGAAAATATGAAAGCCGCTAACAAGTAAAGCGAACGACGCTAGAACACTTAAATCAGATAGTTTATATTTCATTTTTATGTTAAGACCTTCAGCATGTTTGGTGACATCGCGACTGGATGTGACCGTGAAGGCTATGTCTAATGTATGTTTTCATGTCCATTGTTGTCTGTATTTGTGTGTCTTTCTTGTGTAAATTCATAAAAATAAGTACGAGTAATTGTTAATGCAATATGGAATGACGATTTAAAAAATACAATGTAGCGTTTGTCTTGAAATAAGAGAAAATCACGAATAACTCCAGTAATGTTGATCGTCCCTGGTATTCAAATCGGGACCTCCCGATTACTAGTCTCAAATATCCTGAGCCAACTCATTTGGTGAATTCCTTATTAACTGAAACTAAACTAAACTCCATGGCGCGACAGGCCGCAATGCCTTTATCCTACCAGCAGGTTGCTGCCATATCAACATGTGCTAGTCACATAGATAGACCGATCATTCAGCCAGTGTCGGGGTGACATGTGGTCAGCATATCGGGTCCCCATCAGTTATAGTTGGTTTTCTCAACCTGAAGCTGCTACTTATTGTAGCTACCAAAATCCCTCATGATGCTGGGTAGGCACACACCGGTCCAATACTGGTGGAAGTTCCATGAGAAAATGTCATCTCCCATAAAAACTCGAACCAGCACAAGTCCCGTAGCTCTGCGCCGAGGCATCTTGCCTTAACCACTCGGCTACAGTGCGGGAACTTTCCTTATTAACTGTCAACATTATTGTATTTAATCCAGTAAGATACAAGATTTGCAGTGGTGACCTAAAAAAGTAACATGCACGCAGTCAACAGAAAATAAAACAAATAGGCCTACCGGTAGCCTATATAAAAAAATTATGCATTAGTGTTTGGATCCAAGAAATAATAATAATAATATTATTATTATTATTATTATTATTATTAACAGTATATTTGATCACATCTCTGATTTCTTTGACTGTATAGCAGTATATATGTGTATTTTAGTACTCATATAACAATTGTCATAAGTAATGCCACGAGTGATTTCCAAATTATCGATAAATTAACGACTCCACGAAGTGAGGAGTGAATTTATCTAGAGAATTTGGAAATCAAGATTGGCATTTGTTAGGACTATTTAAGGAATAAAATTAAGCTGTTTACTCACAAATTATTATTTAACTATAGTTGTTTTAAAATATTTACATATTTAATGTAAACGGCGATGTTTGAAAACAAATGAGAAACGATAGGTACGCTTCATCTGCTTCTTTTGTTTATCACTGCAACCAGATCATACTATTTATTGCCAAAGGAACGCAATATTGTAAGAATGCTCTCTCGTGGAGAAAAAATGACACATCAAACTGTATATTAATTCATTTCTGATATCGTATGATGTAAATATGACAATTAAATATTTCTGGATTATTACCTGGGGAAAAAATACATTTAAGATAGTGCAAACAGTGGTTTCTTTTTTTTTTTTTGGTGGTATAATCAATTGCTACAAATGTTTTTATATTAACTCCTGCAAGCGCTATGTGTTGACATCTATGCACTATATATACAATCTGGTAGCCGTATTTCTTATGGGCTCAGTCACTGCAAAATAATGGTCAGACCTGTTCAGAATATTAAAAAGGAGGAGCTTTGTATAATATGGTAAATATTTCGTGAAACATGACTCTGATTGGTTGTAATACAGAAATCATTGAAATGTGATTGGTCATTGACTCCCATTTGGGGCATGAGTTAAATAGTCTTTGGAAATGAATATTTGGTGGTGTTCTGGAAGTGTTTCTGGAAGAAACAGAACGAAAAAAAAAGTTATTAAACTCATTACTAGCCTATAGCTTTTTTTTAAATACACAAAAGGGGTTGAACACCAAAAAGATTTTCTGAAGTTAAGATTCCACCAAAAAATCTTGAATTGGCTCTACCTGATAAGAGGAAAAGAGGAAGACCAAAAAATAGACTAGACGAATGGATAGCTATTATTTTATTAAACATCGCTCTGTAATAGCCAAGATCTTGGCGTTGCAATTCAAATATTGCCGTGAAAGGACAGAGAAATTTTGTTGAGGCCTTTTTTTCAGGCTTGAAGTTCTTTTACGTGCCGTGAAATTACGACATGGAACCCACAGCTTTAGTTCCCTTCCGAAGTAATTCGTATTCAAGATTTTACGCCCTGAAAAAGTAATGTACCTGGTCACCTTGGAACCAGAGGTGAGAATGGTTACTAGTCCACCAGAACCGAACCAATGTAAATGGAATTTCAATCAGTTTAACTGAAAACGGACTGAAACATGGAGACTGGCATAAAGATATAATATTCAATTATTGTAATGGACGCAAGAAGTCAACATTGAAAAATGTGCTAAATAACTGTACGAGTATCTATAAATACAATAACTGACTGGCTAAACAATTTCAATATTTCAAATTCCTAATAAGCTGAGTTAAATGCTACAGAGCCATTCATAAACCATGACACTGTTGCTGTTTGCTTTAGGTTCCTAGATAACCGAAACGACCGGTGCTCTAATCATAAAATACCGGAGACCATTTGTTTCTTATATCAAGCTAACAAACTATGATCAACCTTAGGAAGAGTCCGTACTTCTGCTTCTAATATAAACGATGGAGGCTAATCTCTACTGCCAATACTAATAAAAATCCCGTTGAGGTAAATAGTCACAAAATAAAATATTAAAATAAGCTCCTGGCAGGTGCCGTCATCTTCAACTAGGTTAAAATCTCTTAAAAACTGTCTAAACCGATTTCCACCTTCAGCAGAAGTGTGTGAGCTACTGACTGTTTTGTATAATTCTGTAAACATTGTTTGTTAAAATGTTTATATTTGCTATTGTTTTATGTAGCATCAATTTTATGTTAAAACATTTATTTTAGCTTTAGCCTGGTTGGCTATACACAGTCAATGCTAATGAAATTTCGCTGACGTAGTCACAGAATAAAATATTAAATAAATGCCTGGCAGTTTCCACCGTCCTCAACGTAAAATTGACGCTAAATAAGACAAAGGTAAATATATATTTTAACAAATAATCTTTACAGAATTATACAAAACAACAGTGGGTAGTACCTACCCTTCTGCTGAAGATGGAAACCAGTTCCGAAAGACCTACAGTTTTTAAAAATATTTTGACCTAGTTGAGGACGACGGTACTTGCCAGGTACTCATTTGTTTTTTATTTTCGTACCTCTACTGTGTCTTTCCATTTCTTCCTGGGTCGGGAAGATGTTTCTTCTCACGGTTGCTAAATTATCTCTGGCTATTTTCAGTATTTTAATTTTGTCATTCAAATTATATAATTAATGTATCCTACTCCATTCTCTATTTTTATTAAACTGGATAAAGTATACACGAATGATGGTGCAGAGTAAGCAAAAATAATGTAGCCTATTAATATACGTTATCTTATTCCATTGACTGCATGTAGAGTTTATCAAAGGGCATTCAATAGTTGAAATTTATATTTATTACAATGAGCACAATAAAACATCAAGTATATATCGCTTTAGGTCTTCTAGGACCTGTTTCATTATGGCTCAAGCCATATTTTCCATATATAGATCTAGTTATTTTTGGCCATAGGTTTGTGCTTTTAAAGCTTTTTTTTTTTTTTTTTTGGATATGGTTTGGTATCATTCTTTCTGTGTGTTTCAGCCATTTTTCCTGATATAATTTTACATAATATATTATATTGTTTACTTTTAGTTTCTCATTGACATGAGTTTCTTTAGTGGGCCAATCTTATACAGCCTAACAATAGTCTTAGGAACTTCCTTTTTTTGCGCTATTTTCTGTAAATCCCTTTTGTTCATGATACAGGTTTTGCTGCCATAGAGGAGTGTAGGTTTCGAAATAATATTATGTAAACATAATTTGGTTTGGCCATCACAAACTTACGGTTTTCTGTCCACTGGATTATTATACTTGTTACAATAAAACGTTGCCAACAACTATTAATTCACCCGAAAAAATCCTCTTCCAAAAATGGATAATTTTTCTGTAAAATGGCGATAACCAAACAGCTTATATAAACTGAAACTTGTTCTTCGCATGAAGAATTATGTAACTGCTTTGTTCAATGGAATTATAAAAGTAAGCATTGTCCACAACAATTTAATAGAATAAAAAAAATCGATCATGGCAAAAATTATTATTTTACCGAATGAGTTGTCTCGGATGGTGGGGTTTGAAGTTGTGTTCGAAATAAACGAAGTAAGGATTTTCTCAGCCGTTAAAGACAAATGCTTATTTTTGGAGTTTCATAGTAACACTAAAAATAAATTAGTTTTCTACTTAACAATTCTCTTTAACAGCTTAAAATCTGAAAAGCCGACAGTTTTGCTTTAGAGGCTTAAATGCTGTAATTCTACAACAGGAATCCCACGACTTTACTTCCCTTCCGAAGGAAGCCATATTCAGAATTTGTATGCCATTAAAAAGTCAATCGACTCCGCGGTGCTCGGAACCATAGACGAACTTGGTATTAAATAACCAGGACCGACTCAAATCAGTGAAATTTGCCAAAAAACGCAGTACAAAAATAATAACAGAAAGGAACAGTCTACTGGATAACCTAAAAAAATTAAATAAAAAAAACAGGTTAAAACTTCTGTAAATTATTATTATTTTTTTTTTTGCCTGTAAGAAATTACATTACGAACATGCCCCTGATATAATAATATAAGCGTAATGATCTAATTTAGCCAAATATAACAATGTCGAAGTAGCTTGCTGCCTTGTCGCGCAGCGGGCCCAGGTTCGATTCCTGGTCGGGACAGGCTCCTGGGTGAGTTTTTCGGGGTTTTTCCTCACCTGTAAGACAAATGTCAGGAAGGTTAGGGCCCAATGGTCCCCGAAAATCATCCGGCCATCATCATCCTCCTTCAGCGGTGTGGAAAGCAACGGGAAGCTACCACACTTATAATTCCCTAGTAAAGCTGCAAAGCATAGCATGAAAACGCTATGATTGCAGTGAAAGACCTGGCGTCGGGCAGAATTACTATGGAAATGGATATTATTTTGGATTAATTTGAATTTTTATACATTTATACAATGAATGTCTAGGCCTATGTTTTGTATGAGTAAAGAAGTACACAATCGAGTGATTTTATGAAGAAAATAATGCAATAACAAAACAGACTACATTTTATAGAATACAAGCTTGAGGAAAGAATGGGCAATCTGGACGAAGTGACATTCCAGGCAGGAATCTTAATTTCCAAGTACATGTTTACAACATTTTCTCACTAAAGCAATGTATTTATGTTTCTTTCTTGCAAGTAGGAGTCTCTGAACCTTAGAGTACAACCCAACCGGTTACACCTGACCTCAGTTTTCTTAAGTCTACTAATTCTACATGTTTCTATTTATCATACAATTGCTTCAGTTGCGCATAATCTACTGTCAGCTTCTGAATGTTTTTTAATTGCACCGTGGTGTCTTACGAAATTTCTGGTATTCTCTCCTGACAACGGAGGAATTATAATCTACTTCTAGGGTTGGGATGCCTGAAAGACGAGTTACGTTACCTCGATGATATAATTTATATATGATAACGAAGCACCAGAAAATATCTTCTACCTAAATCTAACCTAAATTCCAGACTATGTGCAATCATAGGAATAATTCCCTTTAAGAAAACATTCATTGTGCTTTCGCCAGGAATTTAACTCGGGACCTCAAGAATTGTAGTCAGAAGCTCTGACCATACGGCCATGGGACATTATTATTATTCATATAATAAAAAATGGAGAATGGAAATAATGTGATGGAGTTAATCCTAAGCCCGTAGGCTTAAACGACAGTAAAAAATAAATAAATAAAAAATAAATTAAAATCTATTTTTACATATTTTTAATCAACTCGCTGTTTATTTTATTTTTTTTCTATCTAGGTGTACATTCAGCACAGACATTCAAGCGTATAGCTCTTTCTAAACAAAAATCCTTAACCTAAGTGATACGGAAGAGTATATTTGTCTTGTAGACAAGAACATTGCGTGATGACTGCCTTTACCACCAGAACAAATTACATGTTTGATTCCCAATTCTGTTACAGGCTGTGTAGAACTCATGGTGCTGACAAAAGATTTAGGGCAGTCAAAAATCTTGAAAACTATTGGAACTTGAACTCCTAACTTTCAGTTTGTAACTAACCATGCTACTGCATGCCCCCAATAATAATAATAATAATAATAACAATAATATTTTTTAGGAATATTCCAGAACACAATGTTCCTCCTTCAACCCAAAGTGATTTGTCGCCAGAGGTTCCTGTCTAAAGCATCTTCTTCCCTCAAATCTCTAGCTTCCATACTTCTCTTCACTCCATCCATCCATCGTTCTCTAGGCCTGCCTCTTCCACTCCTTCCATCTTATGAGGTGTCCATACCATTTCAAACGTTTTTTCTTCTATTTTTCCTAGTATGTTTTTTTTTTTTTAATTTGCATAATTTCCCTGATTGTGCTGTTTCTGACCTTATCTCTTCTTGAAGTTCTTGTCGATCGCCTCCAAAATTCCATTTCTACTGCTAACAGCTTGTTGGCTTGTTTTCTACTTACTGTCCAGGTTTCGGACCCATAGGCTATAATAAAATGTTTTGTAACAGAACTTGAAATATAGTTTTCTTCGTTCTGTGTATTATATTTCAATTCCAAAGCACTGCTTTCAACATACCAATGATTCTTCTTCCATCAGTTATTCTTCTTTCAATTTATGTAGTGAATTCTCACTTTTATCTAAAATAGATCCTAAATATTTAAAACGTTTAACATTGCGTATCCTTCCTGAATTACATTTAGCTCATCTATTGTATCCAATGAAATATATTGTTTTATTATAATTTATCTGTAATCCCCATTTTTTGTATTCTATCTCTAATTTCCTTAACATGAAAGATGCATCATCTGGATCCTGAGAAATCACCACCTGATCATCTGCGAATAGTAAATGGTGGAGGTAATAATTATCTTTTATTTGAATTCCCATATATTTGCTGCCTTGACCAATTCTTCGTACAATTATCAATATTGGCTTTGAACAACGTTGGTGATAAGCAACATCCTTGTAGTAGACCTTTTGATATTTGGAATTTTTCTGAAAGCCTGTTTTCCATCTTAATTTGGCATTTGTTGTCTGAGTATAATTATCTTATAATACTAATTGTTTTGACATTATAATGTTCGCCTAACAATAATAATAATGATGATAATAATAAAAAAAATAATAATAGCAAACAAAATACACATACGTAAAGATGCATGTATCTTATGCAAATTAAATTCATATTAAATTTATTGATTATAAAATAAAGAGTAATGATGGAATGGATCGTGATACTGGAATTCTAATCCAGCATTTGCCTGGACTATTTGTGGGAGGAGGAGTCTAGTGCCGTAGCCAAACGGTTTAAGGCATGATGCTTGGTGCAGAGCTACGGAACTTGCGCTGCTTGCGCTGGGGAAGAAATTTCCTCATGGAATTTCGGTCATATGGGACCAATGCCCACACAGCAGTGAGGAAATTCGGTAGCTACAACGAATGATGGCTCCAGGTTCAGAAAACCAGCATTATCGGTCGGAGGCACCTACATGCTAACCTCATGTCACCCCAATACTGGCTAGATGGTCGTCCACCTCTGTAACATGTGGATATGATGCCAGCAGCTGACTGATAGGCCAAGGGCCTTCTAGGTCTATCGTGCATGGATTTTTTTTGGGGGGGGGAGGAAGAAATCATCAACAAGATGATCGGCATCGGTATTTCAACTCGAGATCTCGAAATACAAATCACAAACGCTACCGTCTGAATTAATTCCTCGGGTTTTATTTATTATTTAATCAATTATTGATGCCTTACATACAGATCTACAGATTATTACTGTTTACTGGATATTTCCTTAACTTTTCTCCTAAATATTTCTACCACGTAACATTTTGTAAAATTATAAACTGAAAATCCATGACCATGGTCAGAAATCATCGTCGTGATCCAGACTTCGTTTTTTCCTATTAGCGGCAGTGCTTTTTTATTTTTTATTTTTATGGAACTAACTCACTGGCTCTATCGAGCCCGTAGGTTCATGGCCACGTGGACATAAGCTCTCCATACATCCCTATCCTGAGATATTTTCCAATCATCCCCTGTATTATCTACTTCCATATATTTTTATGGAAACGATATAATTTTTTTTAAATCACAGTTGTTGTTCAGACTTTTTTTTTAATTGGCTATGCCCATTTTTCCTGGACCATCTGTTCACATTATATTTTTTAAAAAAACCTGTTTATGAGCTAAACAGTGTAATGAAAATGTTCTAAGCTAAAGAAAAATACCCGAAATAATCCCTTGTCGGTTTAATTGAGCGACCATAAAAAATCATCAAAATGTTATTTTAAAAAACTCGAAAGGTTTACAAAAATGGCGTTAAATAATTTTGAATATTCTAAAATATAAAATGGGAAATGTCATTACTATTTTGCAAATCAAAGGTTGATGTAAAGGCGACCTGATGGCGCCTCGACTATCCATCCCGAGGCACGCACCCTCCTTTCATCGATCCGACGGCCATCTCATCTCTACTCCACTATTCCATCACCCTCCTCCTCCTCCTAAATTACTTGCAGCAAAATGGCCGACTTTTTAAAATACATATAATGTTCCTTAAGAAAATTGTCTTACTTTATAAATTATCTTTTAATAACGAGTTTGAAACTTACAACAATCTCAAACGAAGAAATCTTAATATTCGCTTAGGACTATAATGTTAAGCAATACTTCTTAAGAAAAAAAAAACTTAAGAGCAATTGGAACAATGTTCGCAAAATGTGAACTTCACACAACTGACAAATGATTTATATTATTATTATCACTTGTTCACAGTTCACCTCGAGTAAAATCAAAATTATACAAAACAATAAATTAAGTATAGGCCTAACTCACATTATACCAATACTATTATCATCTTTAACACTACAAGCAGCAGCTCAAGTTACTACAGGTCTCTGCTACTAAATAGGCATCAATCAATTAAGAATTTCCAATCTGGAGACTTTTTCTTATCCCAATCACTAATGTTCGCACTATACGTATACCCTTTGTTTAATTTCTTTATTAATTTACTACAGTACTAGGGGACTGCGATGGGCAGGGCAAATGGCACGATTGGGGAATGAATGTTTCTTGTAGAAAAGCAGAGACAAAGGCCCAGAAGTAGACCAATGATGGGGTGGGAGAATAACACTAACCATGATTTGAGAAATGTGAAATGAGATCGGAACAGACCAGCAGGTCTAATCCTTGATGTTGATGATGAATTATACAAGGAATGATTGGAAAACATTAGCTCTGAGGGAAGCGAATTGTACACGGAATGGTGGAAAAATATTAGCACAGAATTGAAATGTATGGAGAGCTAGTCCGCACGGCCATGTAACTCCGGGTTTTACAGCGCTAGTGTATTAGTATTGTTTGTTATAAGGAGTGTCATTTCATTTAATCAATCAATCATGTAGGTATTCTAAATCAAATTGGTTATTACGTCATTAATTCCTTATCAATTTCTAATCAGTACTACCGTGATACTTCCTATTGGTGAACATTTCGTTCGCTGCTTGGTCTACCAACTGACCTTCCTTTTGGATAATGCAACAGAACTCTTCTCGAAAGACTGGCTCACTTTGGAATCCCCTACTCTTCAGCCAATACAACCAATTACTTGTATAATTTCAATTAATATATAAAAATTCTACAAAAATCCTTGAATAAGGTAAACAAAACATATTCTGTGAAGTTTTTTTTTTTTAATACGCGTTCCAGTTGCACTATGACACCGGTGGACCAAGTACATGTAAGAAGACAAACAGTTGAACATCTACCAACACATGATACAATCTTCAATTTGTCATGTAAATAACTGTAATATAACAAATTATATCCCGCTAACTAACTCACTGGAACTATCGAACCCATAGGTCCATGGCCGCATGGTCACAAGCTCTCCATGCATCCCTATCCTGAACTAATGTTTTCCAATCATCCCTTGTATAATATACTTCCCTCAAATAATGGTTGTTTTTCTCTCACATCATTCTCGATTCACCAACTGGGATTTTTCTCTCTGGTTTTCCTACAAGAAGCTTTCATGCCCCTCATTCATTCCCATTCGTGCCACATGTCCTGCCCATCGCAGTTAACTGTTCTTATAAATGATATCCCCAAAATAAGAATTTTAAAAATGTTATACGATTAATTCTTGAAATTCATTACCATATACATTTAAAACTTTCCCTTCATAAAAGGCACACATTCCATTTGGGAATCTTTTAGCCTTCTCAACAAATCCTTTTCCACAATTTTCTGTTTCGGACAAATTTAAACAATGTTTTATTGTCATTGTTTTGATCTCATTTTTAATATCTTCCCGTCAGTTTTTAGGTTGTCCTACGAATTTACAAATATATGCCTTCCATTTATAAGTTTTTTAACCATTCTATCACCATTCATTCTATGTATATGCCCAAATCAACTTAGTATTTGTTCACAGTAATATAATGTACGGTTAAAAACTATAATATATTTACCTTGTAGGTCCGTCTCCTCAACTAATACCTCAACGGAAAATCACCATGAATTTTACTAGTATCGATTAGTATTTGTGTTTTAATATAATTAGAGCTCTAATTATGATTTTATTTTTGAGAAATCTATTTTTTTTCATTTGTTCTGTTTCTCCATTTGCCTTATATGTTTTCATTGCTCCAACAATTATTCTTAGTGCTTTTTATTCCTTTCCTTTTTGTTTTTCACCTCCTTGAGTTTCGCAAGAGTAAGTTAAAACTGATCTTATTACTATAAAATACAATTTAAGTTTGGAGTTCCTGGAAATAAGTTTACTCTTAAACATTGGTAAATTTGCATGATGAGCTTTATTACCAAGTATTATTCGGATATCAATTTCGTCTTATACTGAATTTGATTTGCTTACTGCTATTCAAAATATTTAAAATAATTTACTTGCTGAATAATTATCTCAAAATGTTGTATTATATTTGTTTTTATTGATATTCTTAAATACTTTTTTTATTAATTACGAATCCAAACTGTAATGAACATGGCTGTAGAAACATTTTTATTGCAGATTGCATGTTTCTTGTTGTCAACGCAATACCGGCGGCATACATGCAAGGCATTATTTAGTTCTAGTGGACATATTTCCATTTATATCTAATTGTTTTCAATTATCGTGTCTATGAAAATACTAATAGAATGTAGCTGAAAGAGGATCTCCCTGCTTAACGCCAGAGCCTACATTGGAATATTCACTTATTTTGTTGATCTTTATTCTTGCTTTAGTGTTATTTAATGTAATAGCTTTCAGCCTTATAAATTTATATGGCACTTCATTTTAATAAGCTTTCTAATAGCATTTTTTTTCTAATTACAGAGTGAAAGGCTTATGTTTAATCAATATGAATATCATATAGATCAAATATTAGGTTCATCATTTTCTTCAAAGACTTGTCGAATCATAAAAATGTTAGTAATTGTTGATCTATTTGGTCTAAATCTCATCAATCTCACTATACAAGACATTGTTCATAGTTTTAGTATGTTCATAATGAAGACAATACAAATTATACATGATCTACAATTTATAAATTAGAATATCCTGACACCAAATCCGGTTACACGGAACGTTTGACTCCAACAACGAAAAGAAACTTGTTTAATTTCGTTATGGTCTAATAACAACAGGATGACCGTTGTATGAATCTTTAAAGAGCGAGTTTCATGCTACGGTATCCACCTCCCATTATCTGGCCTCAAATTAAAAGAGGCTGAAAAATTAAATGCATATTCTACTGGGAGATAGTTGGAAATAAGTGGCATACCATTTATTGGTATAGCAGAACCATTAAATATTGAAAGCAGCAACATCAATTTCAAATCCCTCTTCTGGGATTCTGCAAGTCAATTTTTACATTATTTAGTACAATAAAAGATAATGCTGATAAATTACAAGATCAAATATCATTGCCAAATATTGAGAATGAAATAATATAAATTATAAAATATCACAATCATAACTGAAAACTAGCTTCGAAGAAACCACAGATCTATGATTTTATATAATGTCTCGGGGTAGCGTACTGCCTTGTCACGCAGCGGGCCCGGGTTCGATCCCGGTCGGGGCAGTTTTTCTGGGTAAGGTTTTTATCGGGGTTTTTCCTCACCTGTAAGACAAATGACAGGAAAACTTTAAGGCCCAAACGGTCCTCGAAATCATATGGCCATCGCAATTATCATCATTCATATTCATCTTAGGTTATGGACTCTCCTGGCGCACCATTATCATCATCATCACCCATCATATCATCGGGGCAACGTAACCTCGCCTTCCAGGCGCTCCAACCTCAGAAGTGGATTACAAGTACGCTATGCCAGGAGACAAACCGGGAATGTCGAAAGATAAACCTGGGGCATTTGAAAAAAAAAATATTGGATAGAAGGTAAAATTTAGAATATATTACACTCTTTAAGGGGGTAGATAATTTTATATCTCACCAACTTACAGTCCTGTTTAAATAAAATTGGACATCAATTATAGCACAATCTTTATACTTTAATGTATTTTTTCTTTTTATATTTTTAATTATTTAGCATTCTGATTCTTACTCTAGAATGTGATTTGAAATATTCAAATGAAATTTTATAAACATGAATAGTTTTAATCGCTTAATAAATTACACCAAATCACTGTGATATGATTGGCTTCCTAATTTTTCATAAAAGCGTGAAAATGATGTTAAAATGATAAAAAATAAAATTCCATTTTTTTAAATAGAAGTATAAATCTATTATTAATTGTTCATGTAATGCATACGAAATCTGTAAATATTTAGGACCTATTAACAGAATGTTTAATATTCTAAAGTAAAAATAATGTAAGGTATTACTTTTATTAACCAATTGATGTGGACGTTACAGGTAAGAGCAACAATATAATTTTCAAGTCAAATTATAAAATATAATTACACTACTGATAATAATAAACGCGTTTTAAATATATAAAATATACATTAAACTAGAAGAGATGTAGGGTCCATTGTAAACATGTCTTATTTTATTTAAATAGGGTAAATCAATTATGACACATATTTATCTTAGTTTAGCCTCTTTCTCCATTGCTAATTTTACATGTCCCACGCCTCCCGGGTCTTACAGGGTTAAGTCCTGTCAGGAGAAGATTTTAAACTGTCAATCACACACAAACCTTTTACCACGCAAGGGAACGGAGGGTCTTAATGGAAGAGTGATCAGCTTAATGCCAGGACCACTTCCGAACATTTAAGACAAGACACAATATTCATACTAAAGAAGGGGGATATACGGACGACTTTGATGGTCAGATGTTATTTGGGGACTATGTGGGTCTGAAAGTTTCCTAACATTTGTCTAATAGGTGACAAAAAAACTAAAAAAACTTGTCTCGAGCGGAATTGAACCGGGACCGCTGCGTCTGAGGCAAAGACGTTACTACTAGATCACAGTGTGGACTAATGATTACATTTTTAATAATCAGAAAAGTGAACCTGCCCCTTTTATTTTTAATGAAAGAAAATCTAAAATAGAGGAAAGCCAACTATCCACCAATTTATAATAAAGAACAAAATATAATCACAATTACATTAAACATTAAAAACTTTTTTTTATGCCCATAAACTTTCTGCCGGCACCATGGCCCTGGGGTCGCATCAGCCTCTAATGGAAATTAATACCAGACGTTTGTTCTGAGGGTAAAGGCGACCGTCGCGCAAGGCTGACATCTGCTGATTATCTAAAAAGGTAGGAGCCTAACCTCCTACTATTCCAAGGGCCCCCTAAGACCTGTAATGGAATCACTTTACATTTTTATTCCTCAAAAACAAATCGTTGCTTATTTTAACTATGAAGTTAATCTGTACAGACATTTCTTTCGTACTGTCTAGATTTTAGAAATAATATCCATCAAACTGGGTCATATTTGAACCCTCAAAAAATGTAATGCCTTTTGACATGTTCATAAAATAATTAATTAATTATTAAATATATTTAATATGTTAATAGATAGCTCAAGTTGTAAAGATAAACAACCATTTTTCTTATATCGTTGCCAGTATCTCTGGCTAGGACAGTGGTCTCGAGATCAATTCCCTATCTTGGGTGTGTGCATTTTTTACTAAAAATTTTTTGCAATCCATCAAGGCGTATGTGTTTTGAAATACATTTATATATGTAGTCATCATGTAAAAAAACAAAACCAGGAAAAAACGAGGAAACAGAAAAAGTAAGTCGATAGCCACTTAAAATGTACGTATAACAATTTAATCAAATATTGAGAGATGTGAGTAGGAAAATTACTAAAATTTTGCATAACATTAAAGACTGCTAATTTTACTCCAAATATGCCTCTCTGGCATAAAAACATTACAGGATCAAATGTATAAAAAAATCTTTTGCAATGCCAACTATAGAAGGGAGATTTGGGTTCTAAAATCAAACAATATCGGCAGTATAAGAGCTGATAAAATTAAATATCTGCGACGAACCCAAAATATAACCATTAGCGTTAGGGCCAGATTTGCTAGAAATCAATATGGAACTACTGTTGGCCGAAGGAAAGAATGTAAGTAAAAGGAATGTGAATATACAGGTAACCCTGTATGTATAACTCACCCTACATCAATCGTCAAGCTGGCGTGTAAGTTTCAAGTCTTAACACACTCAATACGCCAAGCAAGTCACAGTTAATAATGGTCACTACAGACTGTACTGTAAAATTGTGGAAGGAATCGCCTACTTCCTCCCTTAGCCTCCCACCCAACAGTTGTATTATTTTCATCAGCCATCAGTACTGAGGAGAAAATTTCCATATAAAATATTCCAACATATAACACAAATAGGTAGCAGAAATGCTCCAATATCACCCACAGGGATGAAGGAGATCTGGACATCTACAGAAACATCTTCTGGGCCCTGTCTAGTTGGAACCAAAACGGATAAACAATGGCGTAATTTCGTGCATGAAATATAATGGAGATGAAGATGACTGATGAAATATTGATACTACTGTAATAATATTAAAAAAAAAAACTCCATGGCGCAACACGATTATAAATTGAGAATGAAAATATATTAAATGTTAATAATAGTATGGATATTAGGATAAATGAAGTATTAATTTGGTATTAAATATTATTAATTTGGTTGATGGATTAAATATTTTATTTGATGCCAGTTTTGTAACATAAATGAATAATACAAGTATTCCTCCAAGGAAGATTAATTTTTAATAATATTTTAAAATTATGACTGTTCCTGTTGTTTTGTATGGATCTGAATCTTGGGTACTTACAAAAAAAATCTCACATTCGAGCCACTGAAATGAATTCTATAAGATCCGTAAAAGGATGTACACGCATGCATTGATTACATAATGAGTCAACAAGAAATGAACTGGAAATATTTTCAATACTAGATAAACTAGAAGAACACAAATACCGATGGAAAGAACATTTAGACGGAATGGACAACACAAGATCATCCAAAATGATCAACACCTACAAACCGCATCGAAAAATATATTTGGGACAGCCAAAGGAAACGATGGACTAGAGACCGGAACAGGTCACATTGACCTAATCCTGGAAAGGAAGAAGTAGTAAGAGAATCAAAATGGTTGTGGCCTATATGGTCCTTGGCCTACCAACCGGCTGCTGGTCTCACAGCCATGTGTTAATCATAGAGGTAGACATCATCCAGCCAGAGTAGGGGTGACATGTGGTCAACATGTCAGATCCCCCAGTCGTTAGTTTTTTTTTTTTTACCTGGAGCAGCTACTTATTATAAATACCCAAACCCTCACAATGCTGGGTGGGAACTGTTCTCATACTGGCCGAAAATCCATGAGACAAAAATTTCCCCATGGGGACCCGAATCCACGCAATTCCCTAACCTCTGCATCAAGACACCAAACCGCTCGGCTATGAGGACGATATTGCTGTAATATTATTTGGATATAGAAATGTAGATTCTGACTCATTGACGCATGTCTGTACATTATGCAATTACAGCCATAGCTTTTTATCAACTACTATTAATATAGATTTTTATCAACTGCTATTAATTGTCACAAAATAATTGTATTATCATATGTAGGAAAATTCCTCTACACAGTAAGTTTCATTTTGCGATTTAAGTGCGCAGTAATACAAACTATAACATATTGCAAATGACATATAAATTGTCTATAAGAAAGGAATTGATATTTGTGAACTCGATTAAGAATGAAATATCTGTGTTTGACGTAATCAATAAAAAACTAAATTCTAATTTTAATTGAACGGCAAAATATTTAAAGAAGGTAAATAAATAAAAAATGGATGCACAAAGTAAGTAAAACATCGTTTAAAACTAATTATTATTGAGAAAACTTTCTCACCGAGCTGGTAGGCTCAGACGGTAACGTTCGAGATTGTATTCAGGAAGTCCCTGGATGAAACCCCAATGTCGACCATTCCGATTATAATTGATATCGTCCTCAAGGCAAAATTCTGCGGTGAAATATCATTACCAGGATCAATTTTCATTACAATCATCAATTCATAGTATCAATGAAATTAAATCGGCGAACATCTTCAGCATGAAAAACAAAATATAAGCACACAATTTACTGCATACACCTGTGCCATCAACCGTAGATAGAGAGAACAAAACCGAACCGCTTATTAGACATTGCACAGAAATGGGTGTAACGATTGAACTGACTAGCATTCGGGAGGGCCGAGTTCGTTTTCCACCTGTATCATAGATTTTCTCCTTCGTGTGTAGAGTTTGGACCAGGATACAGGACGAACGAGTAGCAACTTTACAAAAACTTACTAAATTTGCGAAAATTATAGTACAGGAATGCGCAATGCTAACCACGCGATTTCTTGTAATGGTTCTGGTTGCAGTAACACAACCAATTCAGTCGGTCTTGATCTTCGGAGCTGTCGTGCCAGAGATTATTAGACCCTAACAATAATAATTTTATGACGGGCGTGGCGTAGTTGGTTAAGGCAGTGCACTACAAGTCAGAAGATCGCGGGTTCTGTTTCCGACAGGGCCAAGATATTTAAACTGGCATAAACCTTCTGGCAGTACCATGGACCTGTGGCCAACTCAGCCTCTAATGAAGGTTCTGGAGTAAAAACGGCCGTCATCCAGGGCTGTCATAACGAGTCGATTGTCTAAAAATATGGGGACTTTAACATCCTTCTATACCAAAGGCCGTGATGTGTTCATTTTATCATTAGCAATAGTGCGGCCTTGGTACAATAATACCGGAAGATGGAAGAGTACAAAAAAATGTGTTTTAAGACTACAGCAGGAGGAAGTATGAAAGGAAGACCAAGTGGAAATTGGATGGAGGAAATGAGGACGAATAAGGAATCGAAAGACTTACAAGACATAGATGCATTGGATAGGGGACAATGGATAAAGAGGATTAAATTAATAAATATGAGTATTACATCAATTTAGTTTGATAAGGAAAACTGCAGCATTGTAGGAAGTCCTAGTAAAAAGTATTATTATTTTGTCCTTGTTATTAAGTCAGTATTTAACAAGACAACAAATCCTTAGCAGCAGAAAAGGATTTCCGGATGTGGTGGGCACGAATCTCAAGAAGAGATCAAATCAAGAATAATACAATAAGAGAAATTATGCTTGTTGAAAAATATATACATATATCAGAAAAAAATAAAGAGTTTAAAACGGCATGAATACAACCGAAAGGAAGATTCTTAAATAAGAGGTTAACGAAAGGAAAGGACAAGACAGACTCGGGAAACAGCGGCTGGGCGAATAAGTATGGAAACAAAATCTTAGTGAAGAAGATGCATTGGAGACTTCCGGTGACAAAAAAAAAAAGTTACTTTGGATTGAAGGAGAAACGGGAGAAAAAACTGTATTGGGGAATATTCCTAAATAAACCATTATTATTATTATTATTATTATTATTATTATTATTATTATTATTATTATTTAGGATTCAAGTAGATGACCGAGGATTAGTTTTGAGTGAAGGAACAAAAGCAAACCAGGAGAAGATGGAGCAAAGAATTTTGCTCACTCTTATACTAATAATGGCCTAATTATCATTCTGTTTTTAAGGGAGTAACTTGAATTTACCAGAGGTCTTGCTATCCAATGACAATTGCTCATGTTACTTCCCTAGGGAAGAAAAGTAATTGACATAATAATGTAAAAATGTTATCTACTTAAAATTTTATTGAGTAATGCAATACAATTTTATTGTATCATACTTATTTCTCACTTTGATAATTCAAATGTATAGTGATTGAACAGTTGTTACAATTATTAGCATTATTAATCATATCTGTAATTAATATTGAGTCTAAAACTGTTATTTAAAATTTCTGCCACTAATTCAGACAACAATAAACAACTGCAGTTGTTTTATCAACATTCTCTTGCTATCGAACAATGATATAAATTCACACGAAGTATAAAAATTAAACATAATTATTAGTATTGGAGTGGACAAAATATACGTATACGCAATTCGGGAAATAAGTACATTACTAGCCTTGAAAATATTTGCTAGCCCTCGCTAAATCTCGGGCTCAAACACGTCCTCGAATAGTAATATACCGTGTGGCCCAAAAGTCGGTTGACAAATGGAAGAAGTTTGGCTGATGTTAAAATGTTAAAACTAACCACACTGATTGAATTGTCATGTTCATGTGTTTCATTTCTGAGCTAACGAAGATGTTCAAAGTGACATTCATCCACCTGGAGACAATGTCTTACTCGATCACGAAATTTAGCACTCACATTTGAAAGTGTATCTGGTGAAATATGCCGACTGACATTACTGATTCGGTCTTTCAAGTCTTCCAGTGATGCGGGTTGAGTCTGGAACACAAGTTGTTTTACATACCCCCAAAGAAAGAAGTCCAGGGGCGTCAAATCATTGTTACATTTGTTTCCAGAATCAAAAAAATATACCCAAAATAGCACATTCTTGTTACTGAGAGAACTTCCATTTGTCAACCGACTTTTGGGCCACACGGTATAATACTACTTCCTTTGTTGCTTACAAAACTATTAAAATCGGTTCAGGAGGGCTGCTACCTAATTCGTCATTATATTATTAAAATTAGTCATAAAATAAAAGTTAAAATATACCTTCTTAGGTAAAATCCGTATTAGGTATGTATTCTTTAAGCCTGTAGGCCTTTCAGAACATTCGTTCCATCTTCAGCAGGTCCTTCTTACATAAGAAGGTATATTTTAACTTCTTTTATTTTATGACTCTCCACCTCAACGGTTTTAACAATTAATTTTATTAGTATTGATTAAAATTAGTATTATTACTGATATTATTATCATCATTATTAGGATTATTCGATAAGCAGTGCAATAATATAAAATACTCCTGCTGATTTTAGAACTTGCAAACATTTTAAAACGCCCTATATAGTATCTCTCTTTTTTTTTTTATTGTACAGTAAGTCTTGCTATCCAACTATCGTAAAACGATAGAAAGTTGTTTCTAGGTACCGGGGTCAGTGTTAGGTCGATATGACCCGATGGTAAGTAGTACATTAGCAGCACGTAGATTAATTTCTTACTGGAATAATGAACCAGCATAGAGTGACATTTTATCTGATGTGTGAAATGCCGGTGGACGGCGTTCTGGTGCGTGACCATCGAAAAGATTGCTGAGGGCAGTGACACCACTTGGTTTTGCCCGCATGGGAGTAGAGTAGCTGGCTGAATAACCACCTGCAACTGTGGGAGATGAGAGCAGCTGCTGCTGCCTGCTCCAGTCTACTTCCATCTCACTCTAGACCACATGACAGCGTCGCCTTTGTATCGACAGGAACCCCTCCAGACAAAGAACTTCTCCAGACCCTATTTCCCATGTTGCTTACAATGCTGGTCAATTCTCCACATTATCCCTTGCTATCATCATTAATCCAGATATAATTTTGCAGAACTCACATAATACAACTACATCGATGTAATTGCTACTGTATAGCAAAATCTATGTAATATTTTCATAAATTTATAATAATAATAATAATAATAATAATAATAATAATAATAATACTTTATTTATTCTGGCAGAGTTAAGGCCATAAGGCCCTCTCTTCCACTCAACCAGCACAAATACAAATAAATATTCGACAAATATAGATATACACTATACTAATTATAAACAGTTAAAGATACAATAAATGTAGCAATGTAAATGTCATGTACAAACAACATTTTATAGGGTAATAACAATAATGATACGATAATAATAATAATAATAATAATAATATAAATGATACATTATACATTATATGCAAAGAATGCGTGATTTAAATTGTAAAAACATACTTGAGTTTCCCAGTCATCCTTAACCATAGTTCTAAACTGCGTAAAATTTAGGCCTTTCGGATTGTCAGCCATCATCTGCAAACGCTGGCGATGGAAAACAGTTCGAAAGGCCTACGAAATTTAAAATAATTGTTGAGGACGAACTGGATTTTCAGGTACATTTTTACAATTTAATTGAAATAGTTATCTCAACGATAACTAACTGATCAAAAATGATCCTTAAAAGCTTATAATGTGAAAATACCAGAGGCGAATCTATATCTATAAAATTAAAATCACTGGACACGAGATGTGTACTTTCGTTAATCAATGTATGATAGGTTACTCCATCCTTAATCCTCCATCAGCCACATCCCACTAAAAAAAAAAAAGAACAATATCGGGCCTGTTAGCGTTCACATTTTTTTTTAACATGACATACCGAAACGTCTAAAAGATCTCTATAAAATGTATTCCCTAAAACGTCTAAATATTTTTTCCTACAGCTCTTAAAAGAATTTTAGTGGTGACTATTGCGACCTTCTACTAACTGACTTGAATGATGTATTATCGGACAAATTACAGCACGTTCATAATATGTGTATCACATTCATATTTAATGCCTGAAAATATTATGGCATTTGTTCATTTTTCTACAAATTGTTATGGCTCTATCACAAAGATAGCAGAAAAATCACACTGCCTAGTTTTTTTTATTTAAGATTAATATTTCGACTCCCAATTATTTAGCCTCTCGTTTCCAGTATCTATCCTCCAATTATAATTTAAACACACGATCATATCATAATCTCTTGCTTAATATAATTTAAACACACGATCGTATCATAATCTCTTGCTTAATATACCTCAACATAATACATCCTATCACATAGGCTACTGTATTCACATCTTGCAAAGGAATTCTTTACAACGGGAAATCAGGGGATGTCGGACTTTAGAATCATTTAAAAGAAATCTAAGTTTATATTTGTTTTAACTTTGGCTTGATCATTACCTTCATGTACATATATTAATTCATATTTTCCATTTGATATATTATATTATTACAGTAGTTATTATGTTTGTCGTATAAAATGTTATATTTATGTACATGAAATTTACACTGCAATTTTTAATATATTTTAATCCATTATAATTAGTATACATAATACATCCCGTCACATCGTATAAGCTACTATATCCACATCTTGCAAAGGAATTCTTTACCACAGGAAATTAGGTGCTGCCGGACTTTAGAATCATTTAAAGGAAATCTAAGTTTATATTTGCTTTAAATTTGGCTTGATCATTATCTTCACGTATATTGTACATGTATTAATTGGCATTTCCCATTTGATATAGGGCCTATTATATTACTACTGTTATTATTTTTATTATTATTATTGTCGTATAAAATGTTATATGCACATGTAACTTACACTGCAATTTTAATATATTTTAATCCATTATATATATATAAAGTTATACTGCAAATACCCATCCATAGTAATTCTGCCCGAAGGCATGCTATATATATATATATATATATATATAAAGTTATACTGTAAATACCCATCCATAGTAATTCTGCCCGAAGGCATGCTATGCTTACAGCTTTACTAGGGAACTGTAGGTGTGGTAGCTTCCAGTTGCTTTCCACACCGGTGAAGGATGATAAGGATGGTGATGGCCATATGATTTCGGGGTCCGTTTGGGCCTTAAAGTTTTCCTGACATTTGCCTTACAGGTGAGGAAAACCCCCGATAAAAACCTCGCCCAGAAAAACTGCCCCGACCGGGGATCGAACCCGGGCCCGCTGCGTGACAAGGCAGCACGCTACCTCGAGACCACAGCTTATATGTATATTTATGATGGTTGAGTGGAAGAGAAGGCCTTATGGCCTTAAATTTGCCAGAATAAATAAAGCATTATTATTATTATTATTATTATTATTATTATTATTATTTCCTGTTATGTGGATTCTTGTCACCACGGCATAGCGCGTTCTCAAGTTGAGGATACGGCTTCAGATACGGAGGGTGGATGCGAACAAACAGTCGTGGACAGACAAGAAGTGGCCCTCCAGGTTCGGAGTTTAGCATGAGACTATTAATTTTCTGTAAAAATAAGCTTATTCAGAAACATTCTGTAAGGCCTCGGAATAATACAGACCTTATAGATGTTGCATTGAACCTACAGGTTCGTTTAGCCATTGAATTAGTAACTTAGTGAGAGCTACAATATTACAATAGAAAACTATACAAATATGCAGTAATTGAATGAAAAATACGTAAGTAAATAGTACCTGATTTTGTTATCCACTCTACAATCACGAAGTGGATCAGTTTTTTTCTCACTTTTCTCAGTTAATAATAAATCAAGTTTGGCCTAAATCCTGGAGATGATGACCAGAAGACTATACGTTTTTCATTCACCATCCGGTAGCATAAGATAAATCAATGTACGTCATGAAAGGACAGTAATTGAGCATTTAGTGTAATACAAATAAACATTTAGCCAAGAGAACACGAGTTAAAACAAGCACTCGAGCAAATTATGTTTTAAGTAGTCATAATACTCTCCCACGCTAACATCACTTCCATTCACCCACTACTTGCAAGAACATTGTCACCCATGTTTATTACCTAACACGAAATAAATTGAGCAACAAAATCATGTACTTATGATGTCAAGATAAATTCAACAAAATTAAAGAGTGCCTTGAGAAACAACTTCCATTATTTGCAAAAATATCGAACCTTATAAAACAGACTCTATTATATTACATCGCACGCCACAAAACCTCCCACTATTCTAATTCCTAGATCAAATCCACTGCTAGATTCTAGAACTCCCTACCACAAAAAATACAGGCTGCCAGATATTAGCTTGATTTAAAAGAAATGTAATTTCGTAATTGAACTCTAAGCAAATTAATTTATAATTTATATCCATTTCGTTCTTTTTAATAATATTAGACTGATTTTAATTTAAACAAGATCAATATAAATTTTTTATTTTACTTATGTTATATAATTATTATATACAAATAAATATACTTTGTCTATGTTTACGCAAATTTATGTTTTTAATATTTTTTACCGGTTGAGTGGAAGAAGGCATTGTGATCAATCTTTGCCAGTTTAAATAAACAAACAACGATAAATTATTATTATTATTTTTATTATAAAACTTATAGGCACAGAAGATGTGTTAACATTATAAAACTTTACACATAAAATTATAAACATTATATTATATATTATTATTATTATTAATTATTATTATTATTATTATTATTATTATATTAAGTACATGGAATGTAGATCCACCATTGTGGTTTCGGGGAAGCGTCGCTGCCTCGTTATGCAGCGGATCCGAGTTCGATCCCCGAACGGGATTAAGTTTCCTGAATGATGGTTTTTTTTTCGAGATTTCTTCCTCACCCATAAGACAAACTTTAAGGCCCAAACATCACCCATCACCTGCCTTCATAATAATCAACATATTCGCTATATCTAGTATGCATGTGTGGGTATGTGTGTGAATTGTGTGTTTCATATTAATATTGTGTTGTCTCATTCGGGGAGGCCGTCCATGTCCTTGTGTGGTAAAAAAAAAGTATGTGTGTGATCCATAGTTAAAATCCGTCTCTCAACAAGTCGTACCACTGTAAGGCCATGCTGGCATGTAATACGTAAAAGTACCTATAATGTGTGAGGTTAAACTCGTTAATGGAATGAGTTAAAATACACTAATTAAAACACACTGATTCATCAGAGGTAACACGCTACACTTTTTATATCAGGGTACCATTATTAAACAATGGAAGTGTTGATATCGGAAAAGAACTGAATATAGAACCAATTAGTAAAGATGAAGGTATTTCACTGCAGGCTTCAAGAGATTCTTGGGGTAGTATGAGATTAGGTCCCCACTTTTGTTTAGAAAATCGGTTCAAGATGTCAGCCTGCTTGACGGCCGCATTTACCACGGAATAAGCGTATGGTTTTTCGTTTCCTAAGAGACTGAGTCAATCCCATGGCCATGAAGCCGCCAGAAATTTTATGCCAGTTTAAAAATCCTGCCCTACAGGGACTGAAATGGCCTTCCGGCTTGTAGCGTATTTGTCTTAACCAACTATTGTCCCCCTCCGTCGAGTTTAGTGTACGTGGTGTGGGGATGGATACTGGATGACAACAGCAGTCAGGAAGGAGGTATAATCATATTGAAAACATTCACCCCATTTATGAAAGACAGTCACAGAAAACCGCAAACTGAAAACTGTATATTTGTGAATGAATAAAATACTTCCCTTCGACTCTGCTGTAGGAACAAAAGAAACTACCTGTAAGAGTAGTAAACCAAATGGCAAGAATATCTCCCAGCGCTAAACTCGTCGGAGAAGGACAGTACGCAAGGGCGTCCCTCTTAGTACAAATTAAAAATAAATAAATTCCAGGGCTCCTATATATTATATCCCAATCCACTACAAATACTACACTGCTCAAAAAAATTAGGGGATATTGTAGAATAACCTATTAAGACTATGTTTTTTTTGGAATAGTATTAGATGCACCTTTCTATTATTCCAAGATAATGTAAATAAGAGTTTGAAGTTGTTACGTAACCTCGGTACCACACCAGAGGCAGTGTCTGTACTGTTGATGTGAAAGGGTGGGTGGGGGGTGAATGTTTTGTTGCTGTTTTTAAATCCAGTCCAGTTTTCAGTTAGTGAATGACTTGCCTTAGGGACAGTGATGCCTCGACAACGTGATTTACCTGAACCAATGGCTTGGAGGGCCATAGGAAGGATGGAAGCTGGACAGACACAACAAGAGGTGGCACAAGCCATTGGGGTGTCTCAAAGCGTGATTTCCAGTCTTTGGAATCATTTTCAAAGAACATACTGTTCACAGAAGAGCCGGACAAGGTCGACCAAGGGCAACAACAGCAAGGGATGACCGTTACCTCTTGTTAACAGCCCGTCGGAATAGACAGCAGAATGCAACTCAACTGCGAAATACACTTCAAACAGCAACAGGACGCAGGGTGTCAACTCAAACTGTCCCTAATCGACTGCATGGAAGTGGTCTCTATGCCCGTAGGCCCATGGTGTGTACCAGGTTAACTCCACAACACCGTAGAGATCGCAGAAACTGGGCGGAGGAACATCGTGGGTG
Source organism: Diploptera punctata (assembly GCA_030220185.1). Classification (NCBI taxonomy): domain Eukaryota; kingdom Metazoa; phylum Arthropoda; class Insecta; order Blattodea; family Blaberidae; genus Diploptera; species Diploptera punctata. The sequence goes on along the minus strand of JASPKZ010005218.1, from coordinate 21,640 downwards.
GAGGCATGCTGAATGGAGATCAGTTCTTTTTTTCTGATGAGTCGCGATTCAACATGGAATGTGATAGTCGGCGTGTATTCATCTGGAGAGAAAAAGGGACACGAAACAATCCAGTTTTTGTACGTGAAAGTTCCCCATATGGTGGCGGTGGATTGATGGTGTAGGCAGGAGTCAGTAATGGTGGACGTACGGACCTCTACGTTATCCAAGGTGGTACTTTGACTGCGGTAAAGTATAGAGATGAGATTCTCCGACCTTTTGTCGTGCCTTATGCTGATGCCATAGGTGATTCTTTTCTTTTTATGGACGATAATGCACGACCCCACATGGACGACATGCTGGAAGTGGAGGGTATCGAGCGTATGCAATGGCCAGCTTCCTCCCCGGACTTAAATCCGATTGAGCATGTGTGGGATGCTTAGGCAGTTGCATTGCAGGCAGACCAGCACCTCCCATAACTGTTCCAGAGCTGCACATTGCTCTTATGGAAGAGTGGCCACGTATCCACCAAGAACTCATTGCTAACCTCATTGCATCAATGCCATACAGGTGTGAGGCAGTGCTGGCCGTTCGAGGAGACCATACACCATACTAATGAAACATTTCACCCATGTTAATGTTGCTTTGTTTGTTTGCAATATTCCTAATCAGGATCTCTTTGACATCTGGTGTGGTACAGAGGTTACGTAATGACTTCAAACTCTTGTTGACATTCTTTTGGAGTAATAGAAAGTGATTGCATCTAATACTGTTCCTAAAAACATAGTCTTAATAGGTTATTCTACAATATCCCCTAATTTTTTTGAGCAGTGAAGAATAACAAAGGTATCCAAGAAAAATAAATAATAGTTTTAAAAAAACTAAAACAACACGCTTTATTAGAAAACCGAACTAAAAAAATTAAAAATAATTTTAATTTCCAACATGCTTGGGATAAATAATTTTACCATCAAACGCGTGGGGTGCTCTTTATCAATTAATATATTTGATATAAACATATATTGGTAAAAGTAAAGTCTCTAAGAAGAAAATGTAAAAATCATAAAAAGCACCCCACGCTTTTGATGGTAAAATTATTTATCCCAAGCATGTTGGAAATTAAAATTATTTTTCATTTTTTTAGTTCGGTTTTCTAATAAAGCGTGTTGTTTTAGTTTTTTAAAACTATTATTTAATTTTTAGTTTTAATATTTTACAGAATGAGATAAAAATGTAAATATCTTTAAATTCGATAGGGTAGTATTGTAGTATGAGCTAAAAGTAATACTCTTCTAAAAAAACCTCCCAGCCGGATTTGAACCAGCGGCCTATGGATTACTGAAATTATATACCATTAGATTTCACCGCTCTACCAACTGAGCTCTTACAAAGATTGACTAAAAAGTCGACAAGTCCGCTACCTATTACACCAGTTTTCATTTTTTTTCCTGATGATTCTGGCCAGGATTTTAGAAACAAAATATGAAATTATTGTATTGTCACGGATCCTTTACAAGTACACAAAGTTTCAAGTCGATCCAATGTTTCTAAGTGGGTGAAAATCGTGTTCATAGATACAAAGACACTATATTTTCTGACGATTCTGGTCAGGATTTTAGAAACAAATATAAAAATATTGTATTGTCACAGGTCCTTTACAAGTATACAAAGTTTCAAGTCGATCCAATGTTTCTAAGTGGGTGAAAATCGTGTTCAAAAATTCCGTTACATAGATACAAAGACACTTTTTTTTATTTTCTGATGATTCTGGCCAGGATTTTAGAAAAAAATATGAATTTATTGTACTGTCACGAGTCCTTTACACGTATACCAAAGTTTCAAGTCGATCCAATGTTTCTAAATGGGTGAAAAATCGTGTTCAAAAATTCCGTTACATAGATACAAAGACACTTTTTTATTTTCTGATGATTCTGGCCATGATTTTAAAAACAAAATATGAAATTATTGTATTGTCACGGGTCTTTTACAAGTATGGCAAAGTTTCAAGTCGATTCAATGATTTTAAGTGGGTGAAAATCGCGTTAAAAGATTCAGTTACATAGATAGATACAGGTCAAGTTAATATAAAGCGTGTAAAAAATCAACCTCCATAGAGATAACATTTTTAGACGGAGTAAGGTAAACGTGTACAATTCTTGATGTCAAATAGATAGTGAAAACTTAAAACTCAGGTAATATCCAGTGAAATAATCAAATTAAGCATTTATAATTACGGAAATTTTTTAATCGTTTACTTAAATAGCTTTAAACTGTTCATCGAAAAAGGGCATTAAATTTAAAATATTTATCACTAGTTTTTAATTAGTAAAACGTTTACTATCACACGATTTTTCAGGAGTTTTTATCTTAGTAAGAGTTTATTTTTATTGTGGCGTCTGAAATAAGAAGCTGAACATTGAGTGTATGATTTGATTTTTTTATAACATAAATCTCAATAAAATCATTTGGTAGCTGCTATGCATGGCTATCATCACACTTTAAGATTATTTCCTTGGCCTTGATTTCACGCCACCAACATTTCCACATAGTTTAAACTATCAAACTGAATTTGTGTACGCATTCACTAATTTTGGTAAATTCTGAGTACTCGAATATTGCACTCAAAAACATCCGAAGTAATTAATAAATATAACGACAAAACAGACATTCAAAGAAATATGAAAATTAAATTTATAATATTGAAAACATTTTTTTAAAAGAAATTCACAAATTTACTTAACTTTAAATACGATTTAATAATTTGAATACAATTTTTTATTTCCAGCATAGGCCTACTAAATATGAATGTAGACAACTGGAGAAAATGTTCGTAACACAGTAAAAAAACTAATTAATGCATTACAATTAAAAAAACTATCATCATCATCATCAACAACAAGGATTAGGCCCAATGGCCTGTTCCGATCTCATTATAGGTCGAATTGGTCCTTCCATCTCTTCAATGGTCTTCCCAACGTTCTTCTCCCTTTTGGTTTATAATTATACATTCTTCTTGGTAAGCGCTGTTCATTCATTCGTAATACGTGCTCAAGATAAGCATTTTGGTAATATTTTATTCTTTCACAGAGATTAAATATATTAAGTTCTGTTCTTATATCTTCGTTTTTCTTTTTATCGGTCATTTGGCATCCTGCTATTGCTCTCAACATCTTTATTTCAGCAGCCTCTATTTGTTTACTATCTGCTTTGCAGGTTTCACATCCATATATAAGAGATGGAACTGCCAATACTTTGTAAAACTTCAAAATAGTTTCTTTTCTAGTCTTATTCAATAAAGTGCGTTAAAAAACTATACAATTGTAATTAAAATGAATAAAATAACTCTCCATTCTTCAACAGATTTATTATAATTATATACAAGGTAAAGTGATCCCACTGCAGGACATAGGAGACCCTTGGGGTAGTAGGACGTTAAGGCTCCCACTTTTCTAGACAATCGGCATTTGAGGTCAGCCGGGTTGTCAGTCCTGCGTGACGGCCACCTTTACTCCCAGAATAAGCGTCTGGTACTCATTTCGTTAGAAGCTTAGTCGATCCTAGGGTCATGATGCGCGCCAGAAAGTTTGAGTCAGTTTAAAAATCATGATCACGGGAATCAAACTTCTGACCCTCCGGTTTGCTGCGTATTGCCTTAACTAATTATGCTACGGCGTGCCCATTATAATTATATACTTTCAGCTAAATAAAGTATACATCAGGCTCCAGGCCCTAGTTATTAGCCTTGTCCAATTTTAGTCCATAAAACTTGGCACCGAAATTTTAACACATTTCTTTGGTTTTAGGGTTATATTTATTAAATGTTTTAAGCTGTTTGATTGAATTCACGATGGCTATGTAGAATTCGTCCAGCGCTGTGGCCTCGAGGTAGCGTGCTGCAGCGGGCAAGGGTTCGATTCCCGGTCGGGACAGGCTCCTGGGTGAGGTTTAATCGGGGGTTTTCCTCACCTGTAACACAAATGTCAGGAAGCTTAGGGCCCAACTGTCCCCGAAAATCATCATTATCATCATCCTTCACCGGTGTGGAAAGCAACGGGAAGCTAACCACGCCTATAATTCATTAGTAAAGCTGCAAAGCATAGCATGAAAATGCTATGATTGCAATGAAAGACCTGCCCTCGGGCAGAATACTATGGGATGGAATGTAGAATTCGCATTTTTTAAAATTAAACTGACAAATGTATTATTTCTTGATGTAACTAAGTGTTACAAGTTAATGCCATCAAACGAGTTAAATCAGGCAGTAGCGTTTTGAAACTCATACTCGAGACATCCTTGCTTTAAACCCCTATGATTATTTCCCCTGTTTTTCAGCTCAAGACAAGTGATGGGATGAAATTTCATTACCAGGATCCATTCCACTATAATTATAATTTCTTATCATACAAATTACAAGAACACACCAGTACACATAATACATATGCGCACAATCTCCTGAATATAACCGAAGATCTGAGAGGAATGACCTTTATATTAAAGCGTCTATAAATATGAGATAAAGTTAATCTCCTCAATAATGCAGTATCTACTTCTATAGTTTCGTTAGTTTTTATGATAATAAGGACAAGCTGGGAGTTCCCACGGTAGATTCCCATTCGGGATTTTTAAACTTCCGATGGCACCATATTCTGTGGTACACTCAGCATCTAAATAAACGTAATTGAAACATTTAAAAGTTCTGAAAGTACATTCTGCAACATAGTTTTTAAACATATAAATAAATTGTATTGACTAATTTAGCATTTAAAACAAAATTACAATATTAGAGACGACTCTGTGCCACAAGTAGTTAGTCCCTCACTTTCCACCTCTGAGTCCCGAGTTCGCGTCTCTGTGGAGTTGGTGGTGGACAAATCGAAGCCAAGATAAGTTTTTTCTCGGCGTTTCTTCCCCGTTTTCCCCCCGTCAAAAACTCTATTTCACTACTTCTTCATAGTCATGATATCCATTTAATTTCATCTACTCTTGTGATGTGCGACAATCCTAGTCAGCTGACGTCCGTGTATATCTCCAAACTCCAAGCGTAACAGGCCTTGAAGGCCCTAGGCCTACCAGCCGGCTGCTTGCCTCACGTCCGCATGTGTTAATCACAGAGGTAGACAATCATAAGTCAGTGTACGGGTAACATGTTCCGTGTATATCACTTTAAATAATAGGGGCTTAAACTTATTTCATTTTTTCATGGAATTTCGGCCAATATGGGACTGGTGCCCACCCAGCACCGTGAGGCATTTGGGTAGCTACAATAAATAGCGACTCCAAGTTGAGAAGAGCTATAACGGCTGGGATACCCAACATGCTGACCACATGTCACCCCTACACTGGCTAGATGATCGTCTATGTGATTAACACACATGGATGTGAGGCCAGCAGCCGGATGGTAGGCCAAGGGCCTTCTAGGTCTTGTCGCGCTTGGAGTTTGTTAAACTCATTTCATCCCTCAACCTGGTATTATCGCAGATACGAGTAGAATGTTTATATTATTTTTTTACCGTATTATAATACATTTGACTTTCAAAATTGGAATAGTGTTAATTATGATCATCGTCACCACCTTTACCTCCTATTAAGAACATAGGGCATCCAGAAAGCGTCGCCAAAGGATCCTATTCATCTATGGATCCATCCGGCTCTTTACTTCAGTTTGTTTAATAAAAAGTTTTTAAGGCATGCTGGATATTAATTACTATAGCATAATATAATTAATAGTTTTTATTATTGGTTTCGTACATCTCAAAGATGGATAAATCATATTTGAAGAGAAAAATTACACGCTCAGACCGGGACTTGAACCGGGACCCTTGGTTCTCTAGACCAAGTGCTCTACCAACTGAGCTACCTGAGCAAGTACCGATCTAAACGCAAATCTTTCTCTATATACATTGTAATTCCCGTCCACCAAATGCTATGAAGCCATGCTTCTATCTTGCAAATGGCGGCTCCTTTATTAAGAAGACATATTTGGGAATTATACATACATTACAGCCGTACTGGCTGTAATGTATAATTCCCAAATATGTCTTCTTATAAAGGAGCCGCCATTTGCAAGATAGAAGCATGGCTTCATAGCATTTGGTGGACGGGAATTACAATGTTATACAGAGAAAGATTTGCGTTTAGATCGGTACTTGCTCAGGTAGCTCAGTTGGTAGAGCACTTGGTCTAGAGAACCAATGGTCCCGGGTTCAAGTCCCGGTCTAAGCGTATAATTTTTCTCTTCAAATATAATTAATAGCGTTTTCTGCAGTGGCGAATAACGATGTATACCTTAAAGTTACCGATGTGTTCCGCGTCGTGCCCGAGCGGTTAAAGGCCAATGTCTTTTGATGGAAGGGGTGATTTCTATGTCTTGTCATTTATTAATTTACTTCACTAGAATACAAAGTTCTAAGAACTGCAAATACATGCTTTGGCGCAGAATTACAGATGCGTGCTAGTTAGAGTCCCCCTGGGAGAATCATTTTTTCATGAAATTTCAGTCAGTTATGGGGACTGTTGCATTGTGAGGAATTTGGGCAACTCCAAGTTAAGAAATCCAGCTATAACAGCTGAGGCACTCGATATGCTGACCCAATGTCTTCCCATATTGACTGGATGATTGCCAAATTCTAATTTACGCATGCAGATATGAGGTCAGCATTTCGGCTGATGGGCCTTCCAGGCCTGACAAACTATAAAGTTAGTTTACTTATGGACGTAATACGGTGTATGTTTTAGTAATATTAAATATAATGCATACATATATTAATCCTAACGTGTACGAATAAATCAATTTCCAAACAATCCAGTTACAATTACTACACAGTCAAGATTTCTATATCCTGGATACCGACATAAATAACATTCGATTACCACGATAACGATTTACTGTCATGGACAACTCATTCTGGCTTTAATATCTTCAAACTGGTCACCAACTTATCCACTTAACAATACTGGTAAACCTGATCAATACTCTTTCTTAGTCTATAACTAACTCACTGGCACTATCGAACCCTTAGGTTCAGGTCTCGCGGACATAAGCTCTCCATACATCCCTGTTCCGAGCTAATGTTTTCCAATCACTCCCTGTATAATCTGCATCCTCAATCAGGTTACTCCCCCTAATAAAAGAGTTAAGTCTCTTGACTACGATAGGCACGAATGGAGAATGAAAGAGGGGCTAGGAGCTAGTAAGAAAACCAGAAGGAAGCTCCAAATAAGAATGAAGTGTGAGAATAATATTAACCGTAATTTGAGGAAGTAGATTATATGGGGGATGATTGGAAAACGTTAGCTCAGGACAGAGATATATGGAGAGATTATGTCCGCGCGGCGATGGACCTACGGATTTGATAGTGCCAGCGAGTTAGGTAGTATCCTTTGTAGATAATTTGTGTGCTCCACGCCTCTTGGACTTCACAGAGATACGACCTGCCAGGAGAGAATTTTTAAACCATGGATCATGTACGTACTTTTTCCACCACATAAGAACATGGAAGGTCTCCCCGGATGAGTGAATAGCTAAATGCCAAGGCCATTTCAGAGACTATACGAGCATTAAAGACACACTATACACTCAAATATCCCGACCTAAACATGATTAATATGATACGGTTATATGATGGCCAAATGATGCTCAGGAACTATTTGAGCCATAACGTTTTTTGACATTTGTCTTTTAGGCGAGGAAAACCTTCAAAAAAAACCTCATCCAGGAAACTTATCCTGGCCGGGGATCGATCCTACATCCGCTGCGATCTAGGCAACGGTATCCCGAGACCATAGCGGTGCATTTAATACTCCTTAAGAATAATCAATTTTACTAATTCGTTAGAATGCTTAATATGCAATGATTTTTTAAAAAAATGTTTGCAAGAATAACCTTAAACGATTTCAACATAAATTATCTGGTCTATACTTTTATCCGTATAGTTGAAAAACTAATTTAATACCCTTTACAGTAAGTACAAAACTACCGGTGATCATTTGAAAACTTGTTTTCCTGACACGACCATAGGGCGAATATTTGACCAGCCGGTAAATTCTTGAATACAACCCTCTTCTTCCATCATTAAAACATGCATATACGACACAGCGGAACGTTTACCTCCAGTCTTAGCAGCACTGTTGCTGCGTCGCACTGACATAGATACTAACCATGTCTAGTCAGGAACAAATAGCAAATGAAGGCAATTTCCCAGCTTACTTAGGGTAACAGCTGCTCCACACACATGCTACAGGCTGGCGTGAAGCGAGTGTACGCGGGATGACACGGCTTTAGTTTGCAAATCGTCCACAAACGAAGCAGGTCAATGTTCCGCTGTGTGTTAGTACCATAAAGTGCGTTGTTTACTATCAACCGATATTGTTTTGTCGGGGGGGAGAGATGTTCGCAATTTGAGACACGCTTTCAAATGATCTCTGGTAGGCCTATAATTATGATACCGTGAAGGTTATTATGTCCTCATAACTTTACGTAGAATCCTGTAGCAGTAGGAAAACCTTCAATTTTATCGATTTACCAGCTGTCAGAATTGTCCAAGAAAAATAATTTTGATTTTAAAAGTAAAATACCAATAACCAATTACATGTTCCGTCAGACCAAAAGCGATTATAAAACACAACAAATTAAATATATTTAATAATACAACTAAATCCAATAAAATAAAAGATAGGCTATTATAATACTATAAAATACTATGAAACATACGTCGTTATATACAATTACTGAATTTGAAAAATGTTTTAATTACAATTTATGCAACGATATTGCAATTCCAGTATTCAGGATATCGACATATTTGGCTTAAAATGTTCATTAATTATATGTATTATACTGTTGTTGTGGACATGTTATGAGATAACGATTTTAAAACATTCGCAGAAAAGATTCATTGGAAGATACGGCCTATTGCAAAATATTTGACGTCATTGTAATTCGTCAAAATTCGTTATATCAAGGTCTGGATGATTGTAATGGCGTAATATTGTGAAATCAGCAGCACCGAGAATACACAGCTTGGTTAATAATAATAATAATAATAATAATTAATAATACTAAGGAAGAAGAAGAACGAAGAAGAAATTCATGGCAAAACTTCGAAGATATATACATAGACAACTGGTAGTACTAACTGCCAAGCAGAAGACAGTACAAAGAGTCACTTAGTATACGTGACACGGTCTTAATTTCTGTTTTATAACCGGATTTCGTTCCTCCGCATATAAAATAGCTACTTGGTTGTCCTTACAAGACTGAGCATCGCCTACTAGATCAGAGTAATGTAATAATAACTTAAGGGCTAAGTGGCCTGTTTCCGGACTCTATACACAAAGAAAAGCCGGGAATCCAACTCGAAATCCAACACGTTACACCCAGAGTAGGTATAACAATAATAATAATAATAATAATTATTATTATTATACTTACTTACTTACTCACTGGCACTATCGAACCCGTAGGTTCATGGCCGCACGGACATAAGCTCTCCATACATCCCTATCCTGAGCTAATGCTTTCCAATCATTCCCTGTATAATCTACTTCCCTCAAATCATAGTTAATGTTATTCTCCCACCTCATTCTTGGTCTACCAACTGGGCGTTTTCCCTCTGGCTTTCTACAAGAAGCTTCATGCAATAATATAATAATTATTATTATTATAAATAACTCACTGGAACTATCGAACCTATAAATTCATGCCCGCGCGGACATATGCTCTTCATACATCCTATTCTGAGCTTATGTTTTTTTTCAGTCAACCCCTGTATAATCTACTTCCCTCAAATAATGGTTAATGTTATTCTCCCACCTCATGTTTGGCCTTCCTATTGGGCGCTTTCCCTCTGGTTTTCCTACAAGGAATTTCCATGTTCCTCGTTCAGTCCCAATTTACGCACATGTCCTATTAATCGCAAAATAATAATAGCTCAATATAATAATAATATAATAATAATAATAATAATAATTATTATTATTATTATTATTATTATTCACCCGAGCATGAACACTTGTTCATTCGGGTGTCGATACTATGTTCAAAATTTATTTGTGAGTAAAATTTATTCTTATTCTTAATAATAAATTGCTTTCGAAACTTGAGGATTTGTATTATTTATCTATATTCTGTACAAACGATTCACGTCATCTGCAACGTAAAAGTAATTATAGTAACGGGAATGGTATTTTATGTGGCCTTACTATTTAGTTCTTGATTTAATATGTGCATTCCATATTGTATTTTACTTCGTTCTTGTTATTTTTCTTTCACTAACGAATTAACTTCCGAGAGGTTATATTTTATTATTCTTTAAAAATAAATAGTTGAGTTGGCAAGAAAGTGCATCCTGTTGTAACAAATATGGAATCAATGTAATAACAATTAAGTAAACAATAAAGAATATGATTTCCAATGTCTCTTAATGTATGTGTGGTATTGATGTGAGCGATTGTTAAGTACTTGTTGCCCTTCACCATGTTTCTCACAGCTGACTTTGTCCAAGGTATGTATTTCATTTTCATAATATTTTCTTTCAACCTGTTTTTAAAACTAACCATAGTTACATAAATAGCAGCCATAACACACGGCACATACTGGCTTACCATCATTATAATAATGAATTCTTACAATTAGCAAGACTGCTCCACAGACCTAAGGTCGATTGGTTAACATGACGAGCAGATGAACACTGATTACCATTATGCAGTCCCTCAATTTAGTTTCAATGTTCTTAACAGAATTCCACTATTATAAACCAGTAATCAGTATCGTATATCGGAACTAGAGACATGGTCGAACTCGGGGCTTACTTTATGGCTATAAAAACTGGAATGGATCGCATAAAATTGGCATTGTCTATCATTTTAGGTAATGGGAAAAATCTACCTTCTTCTTCTACGTCATGGAGTTAGGCTATAGACCTATTTCCACATCAAGAGACCCTCCATTTAGTTACGGACGCTCTTTTAAGATCGTAAGTTACAGGAGTGTGCAATTCAAAATCTTGTAAATGAACCGTCAATTTTTTTGCCAGACGCGACTTTTTTCAGACTTCAGATTATTTTACTTGCCGTAAAAATCTACGACACGGTACCCCTTTCGAAGGAAGTCAGTCATACGCCAGATTTCTATGTCCTTAAAAAAATTCATCGACCTCAGCAGAGGTTTCAACCACTAGTCCATGCACACATTAATAAGGAACACATGCGTAAAAATATTAATTTATTTATTAGATTTCAGAACAAGATACGTTACTTCATACTAACAAGTGTAGGATTTGTTTCCCGATCGACATTGGGTTATATAATGTCTTGCGCCATCGTTTCCCAACCTGTGGTTCGCGAACCCCCAAAACTTTTCCGTAATGACAGGTTTCGAGGTTAGGTTTATTGTTTTTGTTCATTTCTGCAGCATTGTAATAATATAATAATTATTGTTATTATTTTAAAATTAAATTAACCCTATAATGCCCATTGTTGAATATGTGTTAACATCACATTATTTCCACAATAAATTATTATTTACCGTGAAAGCTTGATTTACAGTTATGTAAGAACGTTAGTAATGCATTTGATTTCGCTACAACTACGCCTATACGTTGTGTAACTTTTAAGCCGTAGCTAGAGTAACTTTAGGTTTTAACCGTGTCCGTCGTCGTGGCGTAGTCGTTAGAGTCCCTACCTTCCACTCCGGTGACCCGGGTTCGATTCCTGGCGGAGTAGGGGATTTTAAATCTCCACCCTGGGTCTGGGTTGTGTGTGTGTCCTGTCCTTGTGGTAATGTGAGGAGATAAAAGGAAGCTAACAAAACAGGTAAATCAAAAAGGAAAAACAGAAAAAAAAAATAAGGTTTAAGTAAATTTAAGATTATTAAGCCTTTTGCTTGGAATTAAATTTTATGTTTGTCTACTGTATGTTATTTAAAAGTCATGTGGTTCAGCCAATTCAGATCGTGTGTAGAAGGCGTTCACGAGTCGAAAAAAGGTTGGGAACAGCTATCTTAGGTCTACCTTTTTAATTCGGAGTTCCTGTTATAATAATAATATAATAATTAATAAGAATAATAATAACACAAACTCTCACAATCAATACTCGAAATTAAGTTTTCAATTCTAAAAGATTCCACTTTTCCGCAATACAGTCTAATAAATATTTTTATAGTAACCAAAATATCAAGAATTTTAGTAATCTAACCCAGTTATTCCCAGTGCTCCAAGGATCAATTTTCAGGGAATCCGCAGGAGTAATGTACTCTTTATATACAGTTTTCTTCACTGCTAACTGTAAGAAAAGCATATATTGGATAAATACGAGGGCGGATCGGAAAGTAACGCACAATAATTTTTTTCTGTCTTGGTATTGCAGTTAGAATGTTGAAATTTCACAGAGATATAGTTTGAGGTTTTCACTACAGATGGTATTTTTTTCTCAGGTGCACCTCTTGCGAGAGAAGCTTGAACTATGCAACAAAGATGGCGCGCATGCTACAGTCGTCCCACCTGTGAGGAAACAGAGAAGTGTTGTTCGATTTTTGTGGGGCAAAGGGCATAAACCCAGTGAAATTCCACAGGGACATGCGTGGCGTGTATGGGGATGATGTGTATGGACCGTAGCAATGTCTTCCGTAAAGTTAGTGCTCGCTGGGTGCCTAAGAACCTGACAGACGACCACAAGGGCCAGCGAATGATGGCAAGCTTGGACCACATAACGCGGGTACACCGCACAAGGACATGACTTTCTGGAAGGAATCGTCACCGGTGATGAGTCGTGGGCGTCCCATACACGCCCGACAACAAAGCAGGCATCCGCCGTGCGCAGATGGCTACACTCCAACCAAACGGACTTCTACCGAACAGGGCATATGAACTGGTAACACGATGGGAAAAATGTGTTGAGAAAGTTGGTGACTATGTCGAAAAGTAGGTAAAAGATGTAAGTTCATTTGTGATTTTCCCTTTTTTTTTACTATTAAACTTTTTTTAAAAAAAATTTATTGTGCGTTACTTTCCGATCCGATCCGTCCCTCACAGGTGGACGACTGGTAGCATGCGCGCCATCTTTGTTGCATAGTTTCAAGTTCTCTCGCAAGAGGTGCACCTGAGAAAAAAAATACCATCTGTAGTGAAAACTTCAAACTATATATCTGTGAAATTTCAACATTCTAGCTGCAATTACCAAGGCAGAAAAAAATTATTGTGCGTTACTTTCCGATCCGCCCTCGTATAAAAGTGTATACTGCAGCCACTGATTCTCCGGCCTTGACGTTTTCACAACAGTGTTGCCGATGTGGATATTCAGTGGGAGTGGCCGCTTTATGTATGCGGTTAGCAGACATACAACTGACAACACTCAGCAATTTCAAATCTTACCAGCGCGCTATAGCTGCGTCAAGAGCAGCGATTGGTCGTGACAGACATCTACTCTCACTACAACCATATCCTTATTGGTAGTAGAGGACGAATTCTCCCTTTACCCCTCGTATAACCTAAACTTTAGAGCCGGAGATATGACGACTCGGATATAGATGTCTGCGTCCATAATTCAAAATAATATGAAGGTTGTGTTATAATATAATAACATTTATTTGACAATTCGTGGATGCATTTTTAAGTCCAAAGGGACCAGTAATTTAAAAAAAATGGAAACCATTGATTTAACCAATATTTCTTTGAAAACGCTGCTTTCATTTCAATAAAAGCAATGTCTGCTAATTAAATTAATTTATATGTATCAGTCAACAGATATACAATAAATTGTAAGTCCTTGAGTGAATTGCCAGCTGTCCAATGACCTAGAACACGTTTACTCAGATAAAAACATGTGCATGAAGTTACAATTACAATGTGTATTTAAAAATTATTATCTCATCATCAGATATGCACATTCTAAAGCAGTTATTTTCTCCCCTGGTTATTAACATTCCACACTGAAGAAAACATCGCATTCAAATATATTTCTTTTTTACAGAGACTTTATAATATCTGAGATGATATCGGATCTAGGATATTAGGGGTATCCATTATACTAGTAGATTTGTGTTTCTATTGTTTTGTCAATTTTTAAAGAAATTTAATTCATTTTAATTTTAAAATAATCTATTTTAGTATATGAGTTCATCATAACCTATAAATTAGTTCTAAAAAAATAATTATGTTAATTGTGATTACGATATATTAAAACGGATCCCGCTAATGAAAAATTTGCAACCAGCATTTGTCATGATTGCTGAGGAAAACCCATGATAATAAAAGCCTTAGGTTAATCGGCTCTTGTATTTGAAACTCGGGACCTCCTAAATACGAGTTTCAAACGTATGAACATTACCCAATTTGTTTAATTTTATCTTTAGTTAAACAATTAAAAAAATGAATTAATATTATTTCAAAACATAATAAATAAAAATTGTTTACTTAAAGGTGGTATATTTATTGACGCTTTAAAAACTAAGGTCATACCACGTCTACAATATTTATCATAAGTAATGCCACGAGTGATTTCCAAATTATCGATAAATTCACGACTCACGAAGTGAGGAGTGAATTTATCTAGAGAATTTGGAAATCAAGAGTGGCATTTGTTAGGACTATTTAACGAATAAAATTAAGCTGTTTACTCACAAATCATTATTTAACTGTAGTTATTTCAAAATATTTATATATTTAATGCAAACGGCGATGTTTTGAAAACAAATGAGAAACGATAGGTACGCTTCTACTGCTTCTTTTGTTTATCATCACTGCAACCAGATCATACTATTTATTGCCAAAGGAACGCAATATTGTAAGAATGCTCTCTAGTGGAGAGAAAAATGAAACACATCAATCTGTATATTAATTCATTTCTGATGTCGTATGATGTAAATATTACAATTATATTTTTCTGGATTATTACCTGGGAAAAAATATACATTTAAGAAAGTGCAAACAGTGGTTTCTTTTTTTTTTGGTGGTATAATAAATTGCTACAAATGTTGACATGTATGCACTATTATATACAATCTGGTAGCCGTATTTCTTATAGGCTCAGTCACTGCAAAATAACGGTCAGACCTGTTTTAGAATATTAAAAACGAGGGAGCTTTGTTTAAATATATGGTAATTATAACACTGATAAATATTTCGTGAAACACGACTCTGATTGGTTGTAAAACAGAAATCATTGAAACGTGATTGGTCATTGACTCCCATTTGGGGCATGAGTTAAATAGTCTATAAAATAAGGTGTGTTAGTCCACTGCCGTGGTCTCAAGGTAGCGTGCTACCTTGTCACGCAGCGGGCCCAGATTCTATTCCCGGTTCGACAGGCTCCTGGGTGAAGTTTTTTTTTTCGGGGTTTTTCCTCACCTATAAGACAAATGTTAGGAAAGCTTAGGGCCAAACGGTCCCCGAAAACCATCCGGCCATCATTATCACCCTCATCATTATCATCACCATCATCCTTAATCGGTGTGGGAAAGCAACGGGAAGCTACCACACCTATAATTCCCTAGTAAAGCTGCTAAGCGTTAGCTTGAAAATGCTATGATTGCAGGGAAAGAAATGTTCTTCGGGCCGTGTATACAGTATATTTACTGTGTTTTTGCTGATTAATTTTTTAATGATTCGACAACGGAAGGAAACTAGGAAAAGGTCCGGTTAGTCGGCCAGAGATTTAAACTCGGGACTTCCAGAATACGAAACCTGAAATGTTATTATATGAGCCGACTTACTACATTTACAGCGTGTAAATCATTAAATTGACATTGTTATTATCAAGCTTATCATTTATATCTGCTAATCCCCATGCTAGGAGTGAGTTCATATAGCATACTTTTAACAAGGACGAAAACCTCTGCGATACAGTGGGCGTCAATATTTTACTTCTCATCTGGGGTTCTGAAGAACGGTGTACATGAATTTTTCTCACAAAAAATAAGTAATGAATCTCGGACCTAGCCTAAACAGTTTCAACATAAACATTGATAGACCTATTCGGTTAATACGCTCACTGTGAAATGGGACCAAATTTCGCAGGAATTAAGTTAATAAGATCTGTTCCTTCATTGTGCCTTACATAGTACTTCTCCAAAAACTGTCGAGTTTTGAAGAAAATTTGGTTCCTTGAAGTTTACATATCATTATTGCTTATGTTGAGATATTAAAATAATACGATAAACCTTTAGGTCCTAATGGACGATTGCTATCAAATATGAGTCTGCGCGTACTGAAACACACTCTACAAGATTTTCCTTTTTTCCTTTTCTGATTAAACTTTCCTTGAGACCCATGAATAGTTGCTTAGTAAAGACATTGATAAATTTATGGGGTGGATCATATTTCAGATATGGAAGATTGCGCGTAATATTTCTCTTTCTTTCCCTTAATTTAACCTCTCCCTTTGTAGGAACTTTTGCGTACCACACACCCTCCCAGGTTTTCCTTGGATATATCTTGGGAGAGGATTTTAATTACTGATCACAAACAACTATTATAATGAATATATATATATATATATATATATAAATTTGATCTGTATACGTTTAAGTATATAAATCGTCCATACTGTATAGGTAAAAAAAATTATCAACTATAAGGAAATTAATTCAATCCCAATTTTAAAATTTGGTTTAACGCTTTGTACAAACACAGATTTTTTATGTTAAAATTGATTTACGTTACATTATTTAATAAGCTTTTTATCTGGCTAAAATAACACATTTCAAATTACTAACCACTGTCATCATCTATGTAAAGTTTAAGTCGCTAGATCTATTCCGCCTTCAAGAACAGGCCGTATTAAATCTTCAAATTAAATGCTCTATTAGTATGCATCGCCTTTGTAGAAAATATTACGGGTATCTTATATTGTATTCGAACTTGAAATTTTAGTCTTTGCAAATTTCATTAAAAATGTTTTGGATAACGAATTCAAGTACCTACAAACATTTACTCAAGAATTGAATTATAGATTCTTTTTATATATTTTGAAAAGTGACCAAATTCAAATATCTAGGAATAATAATTACAAATAGGAATGAAATGCACAAATAATTAAACTCAATTCTGGAAATGCATGCTATTTATACATTACAGGACTCTTGCCTACTTCCTTTAAAAACAGTTCAACTGAAAATATATGAAAGTGTTTCAAGAATGAGTGTGGGAGAATATCATTCATCAGGATTTGAGGGAAATATATTATACGGAATTATTAGCTCAGGATAGGGATGTACGGAGAGCTTATGTCCGCAACAGCCATGAACCTACGGGTTCGATAGTCCCAGTGAGTTAGGGTTAGTTTTATTTACCTGTCTGGGGTACTGTAGTAAAATTTATTTACCTTTTTTATAATGCTAAAGATTATCGCTATTGCTTGCGTTGAATGATATGGCAATTCAATTCCCAATTCGAGGTTTTTTTCGCATACTGGCACCTCGAACATAAGGGAATTATAATGAATTCTGATATACGTACTTAACAATCAAACGCACACATGGTTCTAAACATCTAAGAAAAATTCCCTAGCTCACTTTTATTGCGCACGGCACGGTACTGGTCAATGAATTTTAAATCAAACGCGCATAAAAATTGTTTGTTAGGATAGAGAATACAGCTGTCATGAGTGTGTGTGCTTGTGTTCCATACAGTTAAAATATAAATAGCCGGAAACAAATGTGCAGCACAAAAAGAAACTGGCAAACTAATCTCCATGTTGGTAGAAAAACAAATGAAAAAATACATTACAACTGAGAGGGACTGAACTTTATATATTACTTTCCTACAGCCGTTGTATACTAATGGCAAAGTCATAACTTGTTTTTATTGTATATGAACCAATAAAGTCTTTCACCTCTCATTTTAGACTATTTTTACAGGAAAATACAATTTTAGAAAATTAATTTTCTACTTTATGTATGTATGTAATATTGAACACAAAACACATCAGTTATAAGCTATTTGTGGTACAATAAATAGAAACATCGAATAATAAAGCCCATTAAACAAACAAAATTAAAATTTTATAAAACAATGGCTGTCGCTGTCCCTGTCCTTTTGTATGGGAGTGAATCTTGGATTACCACTACCAAAAAAGAAAGTAAAATCCAAGCAGCCGAGATGAAACTTTTAAGAAGAGTAAAAGGCTGCACTAGAATGGACCAGATAAGAAACGAGGATATCCGCGAAGAACTGCAGATCTACTCCATAAAAGAAAATATATTTAACAACAAGATACAGTGGAAAGAACATGAACCCGTAGGTTGGCCGCGCGGACATAAGCTCTTCAAACATCCTATCCTGAGCTAATGTTTTCCAATCATCCCCTGTATAATATATTTACAAAATCATGGATGTTATTCTCCCACCTCATTTCCCCTCTGGTTTTCCCTACAATAAGTTTTCATGTACATATATTCATCCCCCATACGTGCCACATGTCCGTGTCCAACGCAGTCCACGAGACTTACTTGTAATTTATATCTGGCTACCTATACATATCATGTAGCTCTCTATTATGTAGTTTTCTCCATTCACAAGCCTGTTCATCTCTTTTTGGCCCAAAAATTTTCCCAAGAACTTCATTCTCAAATACCCGTAATATTCTTTCCTCCCTTAAATTAAGAGTCCATGTTTCGCACGCCAATATAATATAACTGGGAGAATAAAATGTTTTTTACACACCGTGTTCCAAAAAATGAGTGGACGAGATTTTCAAAGTTTTTTAATTTCCATACATCATATATTACGAGGGCGGATCGGAAAGTAACGCACAATAATTTTTTTCTGCCTTGGTATTGCAGCTAGAATGTTGAAATTTCACAGATATATAGTTTGAAGTTTTCACTACAGATGGTATTTTTTTCTCAGGTGCACCTCTTGCGAGAGAAGCTTGAACTATGCAACAAAGATGGCGCGCATGCTACAGTCGTCCACCTGTGAGGAACAGAGAAGTGTTGTTCGATTTTTGTGGGCCAAAGGGCATAAACCCAGTGTGAAATTCACTCGTATATATATATAGATATATAATGAACAACACTTACATGAGATTAAAGAGAAACTCTTCGAATTTTCATAACAAACTTTATAAGTGTTCGAAATGGACACCCTTTAATTACACGGCACACATCTAGCCGAAAGTCGAATTCCTCCCAAACCTTGGTCAGCATGTTTGGAATAATGGATTCAATAGTAGTAACAATTCTTCTTCTCAAGTCTGGAAGGTCGACGAGAAGTGACGGTACGTACAAATTGCCATTCACATACCCCCATAGGAAGAAATCACAAGGTGTGAGATCGGGATACTGTGGAGGCCATCGGGAATAAACTGTATCATCTGGATTCTTTCATTTGGTGCGGACGTCCTGTACTTTTCCTTTTACAGATACATCCAGTTGTTTCTATGTCATCGACGGATACTCTTATCCGTCGGATGATCAATTCCAAATTACCGTCGAAAAGCTCGCTGCATTACAACACACAGAATGACTTGGCCAGACCTCGCAAAATTGCAACACC
The DNA here is from genome assembly GCA_030220185.1 of Diploptera punctata. Classification (NCBI taxonomy): domain Eukaryota; kingdom Metazoa; phylum Arthropoda; class Insecta; order Blattodea; family Blaberidae; genus Diploptera; species Diploptera punctata. Next base: position 2,171 of record JASPKZ010005218.1, on the reverse strand, counting down.
ACAGAATGTACTTCTGTACGGGACTCGCCATTTTCACAAATTGAACCGCGTGCGATGTAATAATGCCACGAAACAAATTACTGCAGACAGGATAAGACAACTTTCACAGTTTTTTCACTCATTATAGCAAATAATCCCGCGTCCAATTTCGTTTGTTAGAGCTATGCCAACTGTTTAAAACCCCGTCCATCATTTTGGAAACACGGTGTATTTTCAGTTTAACGTTTTTTGAAAGGAGTTGAGACACGAGTCCCCTGTAATGTCATATTAGAATTGAGCCTGTTTTATTTTCTTTGTGCATCTCATTCCTATTGAATAATTATTGTTTCATAGATACTTGAAACCAGCCACTTCTTCAAAATGTCCTTCATTTGTCATTAGTTGTCCATTTCCATTATATAATTCCATTTATTATTGCCCATTAATATTGTATTGTATGTTTCAATATTCTTCAATTAAAGGCAATGGAATTTAAAAATACGCTAGGCCTACTGACGGATTACAGTATATCAGCAGAAAGATTGGGATCCAGACTCTGAAAATGAAATGAGATTTTCACGGAAAACTACTTTTTCCATTTTTTTAAATTATTGAATTAGTAATAAATTTATCCCACATTTTGGCCACCGCTGTGGTCTCGAGGTAGCCGTGCTGCCTTGTCACGCAGCGGGCCCGGGTTCCATCCCCGGTCGGGACAGTTTTTTCTGGGTGAGGTTTTTATCGGGGTTGTTTCCTCACCTGTTAAGACAAAGTCATGAAAACTTTAACGTCCAAACGGTCCCCGAAATCAAATGCCCATCGCACATCATCATCATCATTCATATTCATCTTAGATTACGCTTAGGATTAGGGACTCGCTGGCGCACCACTATCATCATCATCACCCCATCATCGGGGCAACGTAACCCCGCCTTCCATGCGCCCCAAACATCAGAAGTGGGTTACAAGTACGCCATGCCAGGAGGGGGAACACCAAGAATGTCGAAAGACAACCTAGGACAATTGCAAAAAAAACTTAAAAACTAGTACCGGTACGCAGACAACCATTGAAAGCATTAGTCATTAATGTCAAATAACGCCGCCTCAACGTTTTAAAGCGTTATACGATAATCTCAATATATAGTACTGTATAGGTAGGCTATCTGTGACTAGTCTATAGTGTTCTGCCCTAGGGCAGGTCTTTCACTGGCAATCCTAGCGGCTGTACTAGGGAGGTTACAGGTGTGGTTGCTTTCACACCGTGAAAGATGATGATGATGACCAGATTATGTTCGGGGACATTTTTGGGCATTAAAACTACCTTCACATTTGTCTTACTGGTGAAGAAAAAGATCCGGAAAAATCTCACTCAGGAAGTGGTCCCGCCCGGGGAACCGAACCCGCTGCGTGACAAGGCAGCGCGTTACCTCGAGACTAAAGCGTGACTAGGAATCTAAAAACATTTTCCAAATTTAATAGCTTCCTTTTAAATCACATTTTTTTTAATGGAGAATCATGCTTTACATTTTCAAGAGGACGAATAACATTTAATGTGTTCTAGCCAGAGGCCTAACTGTCTCATTTTTAATTTATTATTCCTATTTGTTACAATTACATTACTAACAAAATATAATCAATTCAACAATATGTAATATTAAAAGAACATATGAAGAAGAAAAGGATGTGTAAATGCAAAAATATCTACATTTTTAAGAATTTTAGGGTTAATAAATTCTATCTTCAAGCCAAAGTTATGTCCAAAAGCATTCAAAGACTGAAAGTGTTCTTCCAACTATTTTTGTATGGTAGCGAAGTATGGACGTTGAAACAGAAGGATATATGAGACTGAGATCTGCTGAAATGAGATATCTTCGGAGGACTGCCGGATACGCACTACTAGATCACAAAAAAAATGAAGACCCATATTAGAAGAATTACACATGGAATCTTTAGAAAAACAAAATTTCTGATATAAGTCAAGATGGATGCAACATGTTCACGAATGGAAGATCACCGAATACCCAAACAAATGTTAAGATATCAACCTGCAGGAAGAACAAGACCAGGACGTCCACTCAAAAGACTTCTGGGTGGTTGTTTCTTGAGGGCCGAAACAGGTCAACAAATGGCCTAAATTCGTGTGAATGTACTATGATGATGATATGATGATGATGATGATGATAAAAGAACAT
>JASPKZ010005217.1:0-21921 GCA_030220185.1 Diploptera punctata | reverse complement strand
AGGGCAAACAGTATTGAAAGATTAATCGTTGGGTTGTGTATATCGGGGTGCTTCAAGAACTATCATACAACAAAAGACAGTTCTAAACGAGTGACCAGGGCATCCTGGGATTATCAAAAAATGTTAAGTAGCATATCATATTTTTTTAAAAATAAATACTAACAAGGAATATTTACCATGTTAACCATTATAATTTAAATCCAAATAAGTGTGGAAAAGATACAACATGTTTTATTATTTATTTTTTATGAATACTTGATCTAAACAATATGTAGAGCCACAATCACTTCCGTGTCAAGCATTTTCTGAATTTTTAATACTTTTAGAAAGAAATCATATTATCAATGGACAAATATGTCGCCCTAGTCCGTTAAGGCTTACATTTTATGGACAAATATGTCCACAATTCTCTAAAGGTTAACCTACATCTACTATTTTGTTCGTATATGCTTACTTTTCTATAAGAGTAACGATTCTACCTTCTTTTCCTGTACTATTTTTATAGCTAAACTACCACCAAACCCACCTCGGACACTTCTGCAGACGTTGTAGCAAGTCTCTATCTTTTTCTGACGTATATAATCGTCGGTTTATCACTACTAACTTTCCTCACTAATCACTGCACGCAGGGAACCACACTTTACAGATGATAATAATAATAATAATAATAATAATAATAATAAAATATAATAATAATAATGTATAGCGCACAATGTGAAGATTAGTTAATCGATATGATTTTAATCTGTACCATACAGATCCTTTCATGAGATGGCTCCTCTGTTTTTGCACTTTAGTCACCTGGATCTCTCGGCATAACATGCGCTCGCTCGCACACGAATTCTGGTCCCGGTCATGAACTGTTTCGTTTCCAGCAGTCTGTGGCTGGAAGCCGTTTACTGGCTAGCCGGTCACTAGTGTCGTAGTTCGGCTACTTCATTCTTCTGAGATCCTGGCGTCGGTGTTTGTAGAAATCGGTCGCAAATGGATTATTTTTTCGCTGCAGCTCTCTAGTAGTACAGTCTTCATCGCTCGCTGTAGATGGCAGGAACAGTTTCAAATCGGAGCTCTTCTATGAGAAATAGCTCCTTTGTCAGTTCAAGACCGTGCGGAGGGTGCGAACTTTGACAGACCCGCTTCCTTTTCAAATACATGGATTTCACTTTTTCCAGGATCTAAAGCTGTTGGTGTCCAGATGATCTGCATATCAGTTGAGACTGTATGTGGCATGGGTACCATCTTGGTGTGGAAGAGTTTTTATTGCTCTGCTTCCATGGACATCTTGGTTATGTCTTTTATTTTCGTGCATGCTTTGGTTGCGTGGCTCTCCTGTCTGATAATTGCAGGTTGAAGGAGTTTCCCTGGGCTGGAGAGTGATACCTAGTATTTGAACCTGTTGACTGTGGACAGCCGCCGGTATCACATACCTTGTCCTTTACTTCCCGCTAGTCTGCCCTCCTCCCTGAAGTTCAATGAAAGTTTTGTCCTCGTTTATTTCAGATCGTCTCTCTGCCATTTGGCACTCGGTTGAAATTGCTTACAGTGTCTCGCAGCACGGGATGTCAGGCCATGTCGTCCATACTGTAAGCTTGGCATTTCTCTCCCGATCGTTGGACGTCAAGCTGTGGCTATCGAGAATAGAAGGGGGCTCAGAAGGTCGCCTGTAGGACAAACCGTCTCTGTGATATGTGCTTTGAGACGAGGTCCCGTCCTGGACGGACAACCTCGTTCGGGCATAAAATCCTTATTGTGGCAGTCAGAAGGTTCTCGTCTGAGTAGGCATTCCATTTTGGCCACTATCAGTTTTCTGTGGACATGTCGAATGCTTGGAGAAATCAATAATATTACTACAGTTTTCCCCTTGGCCTCTCAGTGCCTCCTCTACATCTTGTATAGGCAGTTTACAGCGTGCAGTGCTGATCTCCCTCTTCGAATCCAAACTTTGGTCTGGGAATGGTGATCTGCTAGTGCGGTCAGACGTTTGTTAGGATGCCTGTCATAATCTTGAATATGACATTCAAGAGCGACCCCCTCTATAGGTATTCGGATCCCCAACTTGCCTTTGCCCTTACATAACATTTTGATGTCTGACCATTCGCCAACCCTCCTGTATCCCCTTCTCTTCAACATTCAGTAGCAGGGATGCCCCGGTCTCCTTTAAGCAATGGTAAAGCCGTCTTGAGTGTTTCATGAAATATTGGGTCCGGGTCCACCTGCTTTCCCCCTTTTCGCGAGTTTTTGATCGCTCCTCTATTCGTCTACTGATGAGGCTCGAAATTGTTTGTTCTTTCCTCTTGAGATGGATACTCTCGAAGGTCTTGTAAACGTTCGATGTAGGACTTCCCTCATGGTTTTCCCAATCCCATAGGAAGGTCTCTGTAAAGATGGGTTTCCTGGGTTGAGAATCTTTATGGGCGCCGCTCTGCCTCCCTCCTCGATCCTATTCTTGTCTGGATCTTCCTGGAATCCTGTTTTCTCCTCTTTAACAATCTTTATAGCCCTGCGAGCTTGAGCATATATCTCAGGTTTCTGGGTCGAGTGTCTCTAGTCCTGTGTCGGTTAGTTGAGTTTTCCTTGCCATATACATTCTATGTTGACCATGGTCGGCCCTCTCCTCTTGTGCGGTTGAAGAATATTATCCTTTCTCCTCCATTATTTGGGTCTCTCTCTAGCGCGTCGTCTATCGTACCGTCGTGGCTAATCTGTGTCTAGCGATGTGCGCGTAGTTTTGGAAGATCCATTTCCTTTGGTCTCGGTGTTAATGACTTTTGTCTGCCGTGTGGGAGTCCACACAAAGTTTCTCAACTGGTAGGTATTTCAATATGGGATGGGGAAATTCTCTGTTGGTGCGGATGGATTGGTTAGAGTTTTGTAACACCAGTCTAAGTGCTTTTACATTGAAGCATATAGGTCCTGTTCCTTTGTTAATCAGCGTAAGCCCATTTCCTCTAGATATTAAGCACTCTATGGTTTTCGTCGGGCTGGGGCATCGATCCTACAATTCAGTCCCCCGTCCACTTTGTTCACAGCCGTTCCGTCTCGTCGATTATAACGTTGCTGAGTGTCCTGGCTGGAAGTACAACCCTACAGTGTGAGGCTTGGTGTTTGATGATCTGAGAATGTGCCCGAGAGTACAATGTTGAAAGGGGGCGAAGCTGGGTTTCAGGAGACGTGTGATGCTCCTTTCGGTCTGCCGCCTCGTTCTGGGTTCGACGGTGTAGCGCGTATAGATTTCTGGTTGGCCTTCCGTTGTCAGCATTGTTTCCGTCAAAGGGCACGTCTATTCTAAAAGAATTCCTGTGGGAGCATGTTGAAGCATTTTTTTATGCCTTCGAGGTCAACGGAGTACTTTAATCAGCGTGTGAGTCCTGTCCGTTATTTAGATCCGAGCCTCGTCCTTTTGTTTTCGAAAAATTTACCGTCTTACCACTACTCCCGTTGCCAGAAGTTGGCGTAGGATATATAACCCTTAAAAGTTAAGTGCGCTTTCAGTTATATTAAAAGGAACACGATGGTGATCGGTGTACCATATCTATGGTGTTAAATCAAATCAGGTCCGACTTATCCTTTACTTATTTACCGCTAAAATAATAAACAGGAGGTCCCTGATCTTACCTACGTTAGAGTATTGATTGGTAGGGTTTTGTCTCTCCCCACCCGGCCGAAGTTTACTAGAAATTTACTTGTGCTAGTAATGAGAAGCTATTCGAATGTTCCCTTTGTAAAAGTCATTCTCTCACAGTACCACTCTTAAAACAACAAATACTTTTGCATATATGAACTATTCAAATGTTCCGGTTTGTAATAAGTCAATCATCTGAAGTCATATCTTAACACATTCACTTGTGCATAGTAATGAAATTATTCAAATCTTAGTTTTAATAATCATTCTCTCAAAGTCCACTCTTATAACATTTACTTGTGGCTAGTAATAAAACATTCAAATGTTCAGTTTGTAATAAGTCTTCTTTCAGAAGGCACAGCTTAAGAACTTTACTTGTCAATAGGAAAAACTATTCAAATGTTCAGTTTGTATAAGTCATTTCTCAGAAGGCCATCTATACACATTACTTGACATGGTAGAGAAACTATTCAAATGTTCAGTTTGTAATAATCATTCTCTCAGAAGCCCACTCTTACACAAACATTATCTTCTATATAGTAATGAGAAACTATTCGAAAATCGTTTGTAAGAAGTCATTCTCTCGTAAGTCCACCTTAAAGACAGTTACTTGTGGCATAGTAATGAGAAATATTCAAAGTTCCTTTTGTAATAAGTCATTCACTGGAAGAACAATCTTAAACACTTTACTTGTGCATAGTAATAGAAACTAATCAAAATGTTCGTTTGTAAATAGTCATTCAACGAAGTGCAATTTTATACACATTCTTGTGCATAGTAAAGAGAAACTATTCAATGATCGTTTGTATAAGCTTCGCTCAGAGTCCAATCTTAATATACATTACTTTGTGCATGGTAATGATAACTATTCAAATTACAGTTTGTACAAATCATTGACTCAGAACAACAATTTTTAAACACCTTTATTGCTTCTAGTAAAGAGTTGGGTCACTAATAAAGAATATTAGAATTAGATGCCCACCCAGCATTATTACAAGACTAATATGTAATAAAATAGTCAATTATGTAATATTTTTTTTATCTAATTAGAATATGTGTTTTTAACAAAATACCTGTTATTTCATTGCCCTGGCTGTGTTTGTTTAAATTTTATATTTGTGTTTAAAATCACGAATAAGAATTTGTGGTTAATATATGTACAAACCAGGATAAAATAACAAACAGAAAAGCGTTTTCCTTGTAAAAAGTACAATGAATATCAAGTTTTTGTTTTCTGTGTATCTTACCAACCTCAATGTAATTAATTTATTCAGGACCTAACATGCTTAATATAATTTTCTGTATCATACTCAACTTTCTCAGACCATGAGTTTTATGTTGTGAACCCTGAATGTCGATATAGCTCCCTCTTCAGGCTGATATCGACATTCAGGGTTCCCACATAAACTCATAGTGTGAGAAAGCTGAGGATGATAAAACAAAATTATATGAACATTTTCAGTACAAATGTACATTAATTGAGTGACTCAAAAAATTATTAAAGAACCTCAAAATACACTGCCTAAAATAAACCTTATATAATATATTTAAGACACAAGTCCTGAAACTAAGTAAGATTATAGTTCATTAATATGACTGAAAGAAATCTACATGCTGAACGAAGGGAATATATGAGGCGTTGGAGGCAAGGGGTATAATAGTGATAAACATAGTTTTGGAAAATTAGTTTAAAGATCAATGATAATATTAAATTCCAGGAATATCTTACAAGTTTCATAAATTGTGTTCCTTATTATGAATCCACTTATCCTGCAAAAATAAACAGAATTAATATAAACATTACCCCTCACTGTACCTTTTTTGCATTAAGATTCACTTTCTTACCTCTTGTCATCCAAGCAATATATATGCTACGGTTTATTATACACAGCGTGTCGCGCCCGACGTGACGCGAATTCGCGTTTCGCTCGGCGTGATGCTGTGTTCAGCAGGATGCAGCATGGAGCGCATACGTTACAAGCGCATATGTTTATGGAATTTGGTCGCCAGATGGCACCACATATATGGAAAATCACAATGACCAACGTTCATAATAAATTTCCAAATGTGTTTACAAAAACTAATGTATACAAACCTGTCCCTAGCATAACCTAATGAAATAAATTACATACTACTATTTAGTAAACTATAAATTAATCTGATGTACACTAAACTGACCCATCGGAATCTAACAAAAGGAAGCGATTGAACATTTATTTCTTAAAATATGGTTTTGGAATTAATGCAAATGTTGGTCATTCACACATATGTCCTGCCATCTGGTGGATTTAATTTTATCACGTTCACGTATGCCAACTTCAATTCTAATAAAAAACTTTGTAAAATAAATTGAGAGGAAAAATCATAATTTGTGTACATAGATAAACATATTACATTCTTCATTAAAAAAGTTTCAAGTGTCGTTGCAAAACGATTAAATAATTCGAAATATTAGTAAACAGAAAAAGTAACAGCTTTTATTTATCTCTTGACTAAGTTTCAAGCCACAATAACTTTTTTCTGTACATCTCTGTACTCCTTCATGCTCATATGGTATAAAAACATATATAGAACTCGATGATTTCAACAAAACTATCTAACTTTCGTCGTTAAAAAATTGGAAAGTTATTAAAACAAGTACTGTATTTCCGACATTTTGTTATAAAATCTTAGTTTGTTTTTAAGCAATTACAACCAATGAGTACGGGTCATATTCTTCTATATTCTTTGTTTGCGCTGGCAAATTGCGTCCTGGATTCAAGAGATTCCAAAACACGACGCGACATGTCAGCGCAAATTTTTTGCGCCAGCAATTTGCGTTGTAGATAAACCACCTCCATTTAAATACATGGGGAGCAAATTTTGCGCTTGCGCGTTGCGCTCTAGATAAACCACAGCAATAGGGCCGGGTGGGAGAACACTGCCTTTTTATTTACGCACTTTAACAGTACATAATTAGCATACATATTAATCAAATACTATATTTAACGTATTTCAATCTGGGAAAGTAATTATCATTTCTTTATTTTCTCGTAAATATGAAAATAAAGTGGGACTATTTCCTATCATGGACACGAAGGTTACAACAGTTCTTACTCCTAACCAGCGATAAACCACCGATTTCCACAACAATGAGCACCGATGACCATAGATATACCACCGATGAACACCGATAAAACACATAGGACCACAATGTGTAAACCACATTGTGTACATTTAATCATGGGATTCAACAGATCTGTGGCCTCAACAAATTATGTCCGAATTTGTCTTTTACAAATATAACCGCGAAAAATAATAAAAAGAACGTTCACTGGAATTTACCTACGTTAGAGTAATTGATTTAGTTTCAATTCAATGATTTAGGTTCGGTTAGCTTTTAGTTTCCTTTCGTTTTACATCTGATTCAATACGTAACATAAATTACCTCATCATATCTGTTATTCTAAGGAACATTCAACATGTCTGACGCTTACAACGTAAAATTATATTTCCACCACTTCATTTCATGATACGTTTCAATATTTTTACGATGGTAAAATCCCAGAGGTAAATGGTATCATCAACACTTCGTAATACTTTAAATAACATCAAAAATGGCATAAGTCGCGTAAGTAAAAAGCTGGTCTTGTACAACCCCACCATACTTTAATATCAATAAAATAATAAAACTTCATAAATAAAACCAATTTTCACAATAGCTAATCGACGGATTCAACTTCGGGGATGATTGTATAAAAACATGGTTCCGCAATCGCCCCAATGTGACAAACATTCCCTTTGAAAGATAATGGCGGTAATTTTGAATTTAAATATTCGCTTAATAAATGACATTTTAAATAATCCAATAAATTTTAAAAACGGTAATCTTTTCTCTTTTCTACTCTTATTCAATCTTTGTACACTAAGTTGCCGATATGTGACGTCAGGTTGAAACTGAAGTGGAATCCAAGCGCGCTAGAACTAGCTACAAAATTAATATATTGGCAACGACGGAAAAACCAAAATTTAACTACTTATGAACATTAGACACCTATTCAGGTGGCTCAATGGCAAAGAGATACCCTTACCGTCCAATTAATTTAAAGAAAAAACCACAAATTAATCATTGGTATTTTGAGATTTTTTTAAAATATTTTTTTCCCGTACTCCTTACAGTCAAATACCAATGTAATTTGCCAATTTTTCTATGTTTCTAACTATAATACAGAACAAGTCAAAATTATGGACCCGATTTCATAAATTTATTCGTAAAATCTACTGAACGTATAATGTGTGGAAATATTGTGCTCAGAAAGGCAAACTCTCAAGGTAATGTCTGTCCACTTTCCTCGAAAGGTGAAACATCGCTTCATCACTGAAAATGACCTTTTCGGAGAACCCACCTCTTTTCCTTTAATGCGAGCAAATCAGCAGGGAAGGATCTCTCACATCATAATCACTGTCTTTTAAGGCTTGTACCAGTTGTAAGCGGTAGGGATTCGATTGTAAACGTTTCCGCAGAATCCGCCATACAGTTTTCTGTGGAAGTTCCAGTTCCCTCGCTGCCCGGTAGGTTGACTTCTTGTGGATTCCGCACGCAACATGTACGAACACATTCCACTGTAACTTCGAGTCGCGGTATGAGCGAATTGTTTTCTCTTCAAATATATAATTCAATCCTTAATGCCAGTAGCATGTGGTAAGTGTCTGGAAATGTTGAAAATCTCACATGAGTATCAAAACAGTTTTATTAACTAAACTGATTCACTTGGCCTAGAGGTTCACGGCCTGTTTTCAGTTAATGTTTTATAATCATTCCCCGTATTATCTACGTCCCTCAAATGATAGTTAATATTAATCACCCACCTCAATTCTTGGTCTACCAATTGGGCGTTTTTCCTTCAAGAAGCTTCCATGCACGTCTTTCATTTACCCATTCGTATCACATGTCCTGCACATCGCAGTATAAATACCATGTGTTCTCTGTTATGTCGTCTTCTCCATTTAGCTTCTGTTCATCTTTCTTTGGTCCAAAAAATTCTCCTAAGTATTTTATTCTCAAATACTCGTAACCTCCCTTTCTCCCTTAAACTAAGAGTCCATGTTTCGCATCCATATTAAATACCATGTAGAATAATACTTTTATATATTTCCAGTTTAACATTTTTTAAAGGAGTTGGGACGTCAAGAGTCTCTGTAATGCATAATAGGACGCTTTTCCAAAATTGAGCCTATTGTTTAATTTATTTGTGCATCTCATTCCTATTTATAATTACTGTTCTTAATTATTTGAATTCAGCCACTTCTAAAAAATATCCCTCGTTTGTCATTAGCTTTGCATTTCCATTATATAATATATTTCTATGTGTAACCATATATTAGGTTAATTGATATTTATTCCAGTTCCAATTTCTTAGTGTTACTCAGTAGTGTGTGCGTGTTGGCCTTCAGTATCTCCTCGCTATGCCCAATAGTAATACATCATCAGCATAAACTAACAGCTTATTAATACCATTAAGTTGTAAGCCTTCCTCATTCTCTAAAGGTTTAATGGCATGCTGTAGTACAAAATTGAATAGTAGAGGAGATAGTGCATCTCCTTGCTTCAACCCATTCCGCATTTCAAAAGTGTCTGAAAACTGTTTGTCTACACGCACCCTACTCTTTGTGCCGTTTAGACACATTCGTATAAGTGTAACTAACTTTTTAGGAATTCCGAATTCCAGCAGGATACTATATAACTTCGCCCTCTTAATATAATCGTATGCCTTTTTAAAGTCTGCATATAGTTGATGTACAGTACCGTTTTATCTCCATATATTTTCTAAAATCTGCCTTATACGAAAAATCCGAACTCTTGTATACGTTTCATCTAAATGCACATTGATGATCTCTTAGAATGTCATCAATATAGGGAGTAAGTCCGCTGACTAATATATTTGCTAGAATTTTGTACGAAATTGAAAGTGCCTAATGAGTTTCGCCTGTAGTTGTTACAATCATTTTATCTCCTTTCTTATAAATTGGTACGATAATTGATTCTTTCCTTTCATCTGGAAGAGCTTTTGTCCCCAAATCATACTAAGCAAACCGGCATATCTTGTCCATCAATTTTTCTCCCCCTGATTTTATCAGTTCTGCTGGGATCTCATCTGAACCTGATGCTTTATACATCTTCAATTTTTCTATCGCCATTTCAACTTCTAATGCACTTGGTTCTGCAACTAGCATTTCTGCTCTGTAAATTATCTTCTTCAATATCCTGATCTGTATGTACATTTAATAGCTGATTACAGTAACTTTTCCATCTATTTAATATAATCCTGGAATCTGCAATCATATTCCTATTTTCATTCCGAATTATGTTTGTTCTAACCTGAAACCCTTTCTTGTCTATTCTAATTCCCTGATATAATTCTCTAATGTTCCTATTTTCTGCATTCATTTCAAGATCATAAATCTTATTTCTCAAATTCTCCCTGTTTTTACTCTTTAGTAACCTGTGGTTTCCCGTCTAATACTATCCACATGCCCCAAATTTACCTCATTTGGCTCGTGTAGCCATTTCATTTTTTCTCTACCTTTATTATCTTTAAAATGTCAGTTCATTCCTCATCAAGTCATTTCTTTTTGTTTCTGCTTCTTTTTTAAATAACCAATGCTTTCTGCTGCTAAGAATTTAATATTATCTCTTATAGCTTCACATTCTTTATTTATATCAAAGCGAGTACCCTTCGCGTCAAAATAATTAAAAAAAACAAAAGACAAAGCACAAATTAAGCATTGGTATTTTGTCACTTTTTTATGTATTTTTCCTTACTCCTTAGATAAAATAAAATACAATGTCATTTGCCACATTTTTAGATATTTTAATTATATAGTTTTAATCTTTAATTCCAGCAGCATGTTGAAACCGTTGGAAATGTTGATAATCCCACATGTATACGAAAACAGAGAGTGATTTTAACTATCTGACTCTTTGGCCTAGAGTTTCACAGCCGGGCGGACATACATGCCTGTTCTCAGTTATTGTTTTCCAAATTTATTCCGTGTAATTTCCTTCAAATCATGGTTAACAATATTATTTCTTTCACCTCAATCTTGGCCTAGTTACTGGGTGATATCTCTCCGGTTTTCCTACAATTAGTTTCATGCCCTTCTTTTCATTCTCCTTTAATCGCACTAGCCCTGCCCACCCACAGTCTACGAGATTTTAATTGTTTTTATTACATTATGGTTTCCTGTAGAAATCGTTTAGCTCTTCGTCTGTTTGTCGTTGTCTGGTCCAAAAATGTTCCTATAAACATAGTATCAAATGCACTTTATATTTTCTCCTATGATGATGATGACAATAATAATAATAATAATAATAATAATAATAATAATAATGCTTTATTTTAGCTGGCAGAGTAGTTAAGGCTATAAAGTCCTTCTCTTCCACTCAACCAGCGAATAGTAAAATTATACAAAAATTACAGATTTATTATAATTTTAAGATATTAAAATATAGACTAAAGAAACGACAATGGTAATGTGATCTAACACTAGCTAATATAACAAAAATATGGAATATAATAAAATTAGAATAATATAACATAATATACCGTAGATGATTATTCACGAAACGCTGAATATAGTTGTTATGCAGTTAATATTTTCATTCTGTGGAACTTAAGATATCAGTTAATTCGGATTTAAATAATGACAGTCCCTGACATAACTGGAAGCAAGAGTCTATGTTCATAACCAGATAACTGTAAGAATAACACGGGAAGACGGCAGCAGCTGTATACAGATATATAACACTTTTATAATTTTAAATTTAAACATAAATCCGTAACATTGAGTTACAGGATTTTTATGGAAGATGTAATTAAACAATTATATTTTGAGGTTATATTTATGGACAGAGCATGTGGCATGAATGGACAATTGAATAGCCTCCCCCAAAAAGATTACAATCCTGATTTTTTAAATAGATTTTTAGGTGGAGAAAAGTCCCACGTGCCTTTAACAACTTTTTTGCTTGTAGTACACAACTTGGTTAAATGAAAATGAGAGTGACAACCATGTTCAGGGCAGCTATTCAATTAAAGAGGAACATGGAAACTTGTCATAAGAAAAGCAGTGATAAAGGTACCTGTTACTGATTTTGTTAGACCCACATGAAAATTATTGATTGATGTAACTTATTATTGTTTCAAAAGTTAAACTTTGCTGTACGTGTGCTGCTAAAATATTTAGCTGTTGCCATGGCAACAAAAACAAACGTGTCAAAACAACGCAACTGTATACTTAAATATACTTCATTCCTTTAAAGATTCGCGCAATTAAAACTGTTAAATGCTGTTATATTAACGTGTGTATATTCTTGCTCTGTTAAAACAATCATTTTCTGCAGCAGACATTGCGCAACAAATTGTATACAGGGTGGCCCACATAAAACTTTCACCTTTGATAATTTGTTAAATGTTTCTGAAAAATAAAAAACAACAATCACAACTAAAATGACATCGAGGGGGCATTAATTACGCATAATTCTATTTGTCGAAAGAAAATAATTTTCAAGATATGAAGGTCAACTTTTTCTAAATGGGAACCAACTAGGTTTTGTATCGCAAATTTTGAGTTAGCTATGCATAATAACAACTGACTATGTTACTGACTTCCTGTGTCGCTGAGACGCGTAAACATAAACAATGTCTGATGCACCCTTCCTTTTGTCTGGTTCAAAATGTTGACACTGAAGATCGAATACACACATACAACACTACCTAGTAGTTGTGAAACAACCCTTATTTCTTCAATTCTGTAGTGGACAACCGAAGACAACGACATTGGTAAAGGGTTTCAGAACGTCTCTCAGTTTTACTTGTGTAAATTGATAATAACTTTTTCAACGCAATTTCAATGTATTCTGCCCATAATTTCTGGACAATTGAGATTGTTTGCACATATAAATAAATAGTTGATATGCTATTAATTTATGGGGAATGTCATACAAGCAGAACACTAAATTAGTAAAACAGTTAGAAAACACAAATGAGCTCGTCAGTTGAGAGAAGATCTACATTTAGAAGAATGAAAATAACATGATCGATTTTCAAATTTCCAGGGAAAAAATTGATTCACTAGTTATTCGGTTAACCACATGATGGAATGGGGGTTGACATCCATGGCCAACAAATAAAAATCAAGTCTGGACAAGCTGATGATGGTATGGAAAACATATCGAAACATGTCAATTGAAACATCAAGACCAGTGAGGTAAGATGACCACATTCTCCGTATTCATTATGTGTAATACTACGCTTATAAAAGTGTCGTCGAAAAAACGCTTGAAATATAAAAAAAATGTTAGTAAAGAGAGAAAAAGTGCGTAGAGCAACTATTGCCAAAACATACAGAATTGTCATATACTCCACGAGGAGAGAGCGCTGGTGGTCAAAACTTAAAAAAAACATTGATAAAATTAAATTAAAGGAGGCAAATGTGTTTTACGATGAATTTCCTGAGCAAATTGATTTACTATAACAATAATTTTAATGAATTTTCTTTGCTATGTCTATGTAAATATCTATTTGATGTGACTTGTTAAAAAATGAGCTAATATTTCCCGTTAGAGGTGAATGAAACTTAAGATACAAACTCTGCCCTGAAGAGGTTCTGAAAATATATATTAAAAAAAGCTACTAGTTCAAGATATGTATATCATCATATTACAGGGATTAAGCCTGTTGGCTCGTTCCGGTTTCATGAAAGCTAGAATTGTTAAAATTGTTCAGACCATCTTCTGTGTGGGCGACCAACACTTCTCCTTCCGCGCGGTTTATAATTTAGCAACAATTTTGGAAATCTTCCTTCTGGCATTCTGTCAATATGTTCTTTCCAGTCGTTCTTATATTTAATTATTCGGTCTGTAAGTTTAAAAATATTTAGTTCCTTTCTCATATCTTCATTTCTTTTCTTATCCAGCAGAGTATATCCTGCTATATTTCTTAAAAATCGCATCTCGGCTGCTTCCAATCTTTGTTCTTGTCTTTTAGTGATCGTCCAACATTCTGAACCATACATCAATACAGGAACAGCCATTACTTTATAAAATTTAATTTTTGTTTCTTTTCTTGTGTTTGTAAGGGTTATTTTAATAGTGCCGCACATTAGATTAAATTTATTTATTTTGTCATTAATATCTTCAATTTTAACATATGATAAATTGAAACCTAGATGTTTAAAACTGTTCACCTGCTCTAAACTTTTTATTATCAATTACTATTCCTGCTCCTAAGGTATCATGTCCCTTAAATGCTAAAATTTTAGTTTTAGTCTTTGAAATTTTTAAATTGTAATTGGCACTTATTTTTTCCTAATTAAAAATAGCTCTTTGTAGATCATCTTCTGAACTGGAAATCACTACTTGATCATCAGGAAATAATATTGTATTCAACAGTTTAAAATGTTTATTTAAATTAATCTGCCACTTTAACATAACTTTATCTGTATATAAATTAAAAAGAGAAGGTGATACAGGACACCCTTGTCTGACACCACGATTTATTGTTACCATTTTTTTATGTTTAGATTTAAAAACCCTGTCTATTAAAATTTTATATAAATTTTGTATAGCCATAATCAAAAGTTGTGGAATACCTTTATTTGTCATTATATCCTATAATTTATTTCTATTTACCATATCAAAAGCATTTTCATAGACTATAAATCCTATATATGTTGGATGTTACATTCTATATGCTTTTCAAATAATTGAGTCATTGTGAATATACAGTCAGAACAGTATCTTCCCTTTCTGAACATCCAATACGATATTTTCTATAATTATGTTTAAGCGGTTTTTTTAGAATATTGACATAAATTCTATAGCACGTATTCAATATACTTATTCCTCTATAATTAGGACAATCCTGTCTGTTTCCTTGTTTATATATTAGGGTATATTTTGGCGATTTTCCATTCTTCGGGTATATATCCAAATTTCTAACATATTATTTATAAAATCTAGTAGACGAACCTTTAGAGAAAACGATGCATATTTAATTATATATAAAGTAAAAGTAAAGTATTCCCACTACAGGCCTCAGGAGGCCCTTGGGGTAGTGGGAGGTTAAGACTCCCACTTTTTCTTGACAATCGGCACTTGATGTCAGCCGGGTTGTCAGCCCTGCGTGACGGCCGCCTTTACCCCCAGAACAAGCATCTGGTACTCATTTCCGTTAGAGGCTGAGTCGACCCCAGGGCCATAGTGCCGACAGAAGGTTTGGGTCAGTTTAAAAATCCTGACCCCACCGGGACTTGAACCCTCGACCTTCCGGCTTGTAGCGCAGTGCCTTAACCACTACGCTACGGCGTGCCCCCATTTAATTATATATATATATATATATATATATAGAGGCCTAAAATTAATTAAAATGAACAATTCCTTGAATTTATATTTTGTAAGAAAAAAACCTCCGCTGTGGTCTCGAGGTAGCGTGCTGCCTCGTCACGCAGTGTGCACGGGTTCGATCATCGGTCGGGACAGTTTTTCTGGGTGAGGTTTTTATCGGGGTTTTTCTCCACCTGTAAAACAAATGTCAGGAAAACTTTAAGACCCAAACGGTCCCCGAAATCATGTGGCCATCGCAATCATCATCATTCATATTCATCTTAGGGTTAGGGACTCTCCTGGCGCACCACTATCGCCATCATCATCATACCATCGGGCACAACGTAATCCCGCCTTCCAGGCGCCCCAACCTCAGAAGTAGGTTACGAGTACGCCATGTCAGGAGAGAACACGAGGAATGTCGAAAGACAACCTGGGGCATCTGCAAAAAAAAAGATATTTCTCTCATTTCCCATCACATTGTTGCTCAGAGCCTCGTATTTTGTTTTCTAAGTTGGATACAACCTAGAGCTGGACCCATCGGGCGCCTCCACAGGTGGTGGATAGGGGGAATCCCAGCAGATATGCCAGGTACCAGGGAAATCGAATACCTGTGGCGAACCAACCAGCGAAGAGGAGCGGCTGACCAAATTGGACGGCTTCTCATGGGCGCACGTAGCTCAAGAACTATGGACAAGGCAATACGTTTAGAGAAGATGATTCGAATCGACTCCCACAGTCCTGGAAACGGTAACATAGCAGCCCTGACGCTGCGTTCGTAACGCAGTCAGGGCGAAATTCTAATTATTGGCAAGTTCCAAATATTAAGCCGGTCGGAAGATATCCGTAAAGAACTACAAACATTTAGTTTGGCAGATAAAATAGAACAGTATAGGAGAAAATGGTATGAACCCGGCCGGGGTCGATTAATTTTTTAAGGATGGAAAAATCCACGGATCAAGACCTCCGGGTGGGGCTATAAGCCGTGTGTCCCGAGTCTGAAGATTTTCAGGCTCGTAAAAAAATACCTAAGCCTGAATGAAAAGGCCTCTAAGCAAAATTTACCGAATTTTCCCGTCCTAGTACTAACTTTGTTTCCTACATGTAAGTATGAGGCGGAACGCCGTTCACGGACCACTATAAAATGACATCTATACGAAAACAAGTGTAACTAAATTAGTATGGTTCAAATTCTTCTCTGTAGGGTGAGAGCGCATAAATCTCTGTTAAGGGAAAACATAGGCTTACAAGATATAAGATTAATCAGACTGGCTTTTGTATCAATTAGATGCCTTTCAGACAAAGCTTGAGCAGCTATTGCTGACTTTTCCAATTCACCATTTTTGACATTTCTAGGATTTTTTTTTCATCCTTGTTTTCAATTTTATTCTTATTTTTCCTACGTAAATTTTGTCATATCCTTGCATTTGATCTGATATATTCCTGATTTGTTTTCCCGTTCAACTTTTTTTTTTCATTTTTGTTGGTTTAATTAACCTATTTAAGCCCTATTCATTCTTTGGTGCAAATCTTATATTAAACTTTTAAAAAAATCTAAACTTTATTAGTGATTTATCGGTAGCGCTTTCGGGACTATTCCCATCATCAGCAGGATTAAAAAAGGCGAAACACCGGAACTAGTCCCATCATCAGCAGCATTCAAAACAGTGAAACACAAGGACTAGTCTCATAATCAGCAGGATTCAAAACAGTTAAACACAGCGACTACTCTCATCATCATCAGCAGGATTCAAAACAGTGAAACACCGGGACTAGTCCCATCATCAGCAGGATTCAAAACAGTGAAACACAAGGACTAGTCTCATAATCAACAGGATTCAAAACAGTTAAACACAGCGACTACTCTCATCATCATCAGCAGGATTCAAAAGAGTGAAACACCGGGACTAGTCATATCATCAGCAGCATTCAAAACAGTGAAACACCGGGACTAGTCCCATCATCAGCAGGATTCAAAACAGTGAAACACAAGGACTAGTCTCATAATCAGCAGGATTCAAAACAGTTAAACACAGCGACTACTCTCAACATCATCAGCAGGATTCAAAACAGTGAAACACCGGGACTAATCCCATCATCAGCAGGATTCAAAACAGTGAAACACAAGGACTAGTCTCATAATCAGCAGGATTCAAAACAGTTAAACACAGCGGCTACTCTCATCATCATCAGCAGGATTCAAAAGAGTGAAACACCGGGACTAGTCCCATCAGCAGCAGCATTCAAAACAGTGAAACACCGGGACTAGTCCCATCATCAGCAGGATTCAAAACAGTGAAACACAAGGACTAGTCTCATAATCAGCAGAATTCAAAACAGTTAAACACAGCGACTACTCTCATCATCATCAGCAGGATTCAAAAGAGTGAAACACCGGGACTAGTCCCATCATCAGCAGCATTCAAAACAGTGAAACACCGGGACTAGTCCCATCATCAGCAGGATTCAAAACAGTGAAACACCGGGACTAGTCCCATCATCAGCAGCATTCAAAACAGTGAAACACAAGGACTAGTCTCATAATCAGCAGGATTCAAAACAGTTAAACACAGCGACTACTCTCATCATCATCAGCAGGATTCAAAACAGTGAAAAACCGGGACTAGTCCCATCATCAGCAGGATTCAAAACAGTGAAACACAAGGACTAGTCTCATAATCAGCAGGATTCAAAACAGTTAAACACAGCGACTACTCTCATCATCATCAGCAGGATTCAAAAGAGTGAAACACCGGGACTAGTCCCATCATCAGCAGCATTCAAAACAGTGAAACACCGGGACTAGTCCCATCATCAGCAGGATTCAAAACAGTGAAACACCGGGACTAGTCCCATTATCAGCAGGATTCAAAACAGTGAAACACCGGGACTAGTCCCATCATCAGCAGGATTCAAAACAGTGAAACACAAGGACTAGTCTCATAATCAGCAGGATTCAAAACAGTTAAACACAGCGACTACTCTCATCATCATCAGCAGGATCCAAAACAGAGAAATACTGGGACTAGTCCCATCATCAGCAGGATTCAAAACAGTGAAACAGCGGGACTAGTCCCATCATCAGCAGGATTGAAAACAGTGAAACACAAGGACTAGTCTCATAATCAGCAGGATTGAAAACAGTTAAACACAGCGACTAATCTCATCATCATCAGCAGGATTCAAAACAGTGAAACACCGGGACTAGTCCCATCATCAGCAGCATTAAAAACAGTGAAACACCGGGACTAGTCCTACATTAGCAGGATTCAAAACAGTGAAACACCGGGACTAGTCCCATCATTAGCAGGATTCAAAACAGTTAAATACAGCGACTACTCTTATCATCACCAGCAGGATCCAAAACAGAGAAACACCGGGACTAGTACCATCATCAGCAGGATTCAAAAGAGTGAAACACCGGGACAAGTTCATCATGAGCAGGATTGAAAACAGTGAAACATCGGGACTAGTCCCACCATCAGCAGGATTCAAAACAGTGAAACACCCGGACTAGTCCCATCATTAGCAGGATTCAAAACAGTGAAACACCGGGACTGGTCCGAAAATTAGCAGGATCCAAAACAGTGAAACGCCGGGATTAGTCCCATCATAAGCAGGATTCAAAACAGTGACACACTGGGACTAGTCCCATCATCAGCTATATATGAAACAGTGAACCACCGGGACTAGTCCCATCATTAGCAGGATTCAAAACAGTTAAACACAGCGACTACTCTCATCATCATCAGTAGGATCTAAAACAGAGAAATACCGGGTCTAGTACCATCATCAGCAGGATTCAAAACAGTGAAACACCGGGACTAGTCCCATCATCAGCAGCATTAAAAACAGTGAAACACCGGGACTAGTCCTACATTAGCAGGATTCAAAACAGTGAAACACCGGGACTAGTCCCATCATTAGCAGGATTCAAAACAGTTAAATACAGCGACTACTCTTATCATCACCAGCAGGATCCAAAACAGAGAAACACCGGGACTAGTACCATCATCAGCAGGATTCAAAAGAGTGAAACACCGGGACAAGTTCATCATGAGCAGGATTGAAAACAGTGAAACACTCGGGACTAGTCCCACCATCAGCAGGATTCAAAACAGTGAAACACCCGGACTAGTCCCATCATTAGCAGGATTCAAAACAGTGAAACACCGGGACTGGTCCGAAAATTAGGAGGATCCAAAACAGTGAAACGCCGGGATTAGTCCCATCATAAGCAGGATTCAAAACAGTGACACACACTGGGACTAGTCCCATCATCAGCTATATATGAAACAGTGAACCACCGGGACTAGTCCCATCATTAGCAGGATTCAAAACAGTTAAACACAGCGACTACTCTCATCATCATCAGTAGGATCTAAAACAGAGAAATCACCGGGTCTAGTACCATCATCAGCAGGATTCAAAACAGTGAAACACCGGAACTAGTCCCATCCATCAGCAGGATTCAAAACAGTGAAACACCAGGACAAGTTCATCATGAGCAGGAGTGAAAACAGTGAAACACCGGGACTAGTCCCACCATCAGCAGGATTCAAAACAGTGAAACACCGGGACTAGTCCCATCATCAGCAGGATTCAAACACATGAACACACCGGGACTAGTCCGATCATCAGCAGGATCCAAAACAGTGAAACGCCGGGATTAGTCCCATCATCAGCAGGATTCAAAACAGTGACAGAACTGGGACTAGTCCCATCATCAGCTATATATTCAAAACAGTGAACCACCAGGACTAGTCCCATCATCAGCAGGTATTCAAAAGATGAAACACCGAGGACCAATTCCGTCAGCATGATTCAAAACAGTGAACACCCGGGAACTAGTCTCATCATCAGCAGGCATTCAAAACAGTGGAAACACGGCACTAAACTCTATACCAGCGGATTCAAAACAGTGAAACACCGGGACTCATCCCATCATCATCAGGATTCAAAACAGTGAAACACCGGGACTAGTCCCATCATTAGCAGGATTCAAAACAGTGAAACACGGGACAAGCTCCATCATGAGCAGGATTCAAAAACAGTGAAACCCGGGACTAGCATCATCATCAGCAGGGTTCAAAAACAGTGAAACACAGGGACTAGCCCATTCTCAGGGGGATTGAAAACAATGAACACACCGGGACTAGGTCCCATATCAGCAGCAGATTCCAAAAAACAGTGAAACTCCGTGTCACCTGGCACCATCATGAGCAGAATTCAAAACAGTGACACACCGGGACTAGTCCCATCATCAGCTATATATGAAACAGTGAAACACCGGGACTAGTCCCATCATCAGCAGGATTCAAAAGAGTGAAATACCGAGACCAATTCCCTCAGCATGATTCAAAATTGAAACACCGAAACTAGTCCCATCATCAGCAGCATTTCAAAACAGTGCAACGCCGGGAATAGTCCCACGATTTAAAAACAGTGAAATACCGGGTCTATTACCATCAACAGCAGGATTCAAAACAGTGAACAGGGACTAGTCCCATTATCAGTAGGATTCAAAAACGTGAAACCGCGAGACTACTCTCGTCATCAGCAGGATTCAAAACAGTGAAACCCCGGGACTAGCATCATCATCAGCAGGGTTCAAAACAGTGAAACACAGGGACTAGCCCATCATCAGGGGGATTGAAAACAATGACACACCGTGACTAGTCCCATGATCAGCAAGATTCAAAACAGTGAAACTCCGTGTCTGGCAACATCATGAGCAGGATTTAAAACAGTGAAACACCGGGACTAGCCCATCATCAGCAGGATTCAAACAGTGAAACACTCTGACTAGTAACATCATCAGCAGGATTCCAAACAGTGAAACACAGGGACTAATCCCATCATCAGCAGGATTCTAAACAGTGAAACATCGGGAACGGACCCATCATCAGCAGGATTCAAAACAGTGAAACACCGAAGTTAGTCTCATCATCAGCAGGATTCAAAACAATGAAACAACGGGACTAGTTTTATCATCTGCAGGATTCAAAGCAGTGAAACACCGGGTCTAGAGTCATCATCAGCAGGATTGTAAAGTGTGAAAAACCGGGATTAGTCACAAGCAACAGCAGGATTCAAAACACCGGTAATTGTCACAATCATTAGCAGGATTCGAAAAGTGAACTTCGGCACTAGTCCCACGATCAGCAAATTTCAATACAGCAAACCTCCGGGGACTAGTCCCATCATCAGCATGATTAAAATATGATACACCTGGACCAGTCCCATCATGAGCAGGATTCAAGAAAACAGAAACACCGGGACCAGTCCCTCATCATCAGCTGGACTCAAAATAGTGAAACACACGTGACCAGTCACTTCATCAAGCCAGGATTCAAAATAAGCGCAAAATCGGGAGGCAGTCCCTTTCAAAACAGTGAAACACCGTGACTAGTCCCATCATAAGCATGATTCAAACAGTGAAACAGAGGGACCAGTCCCCACGATCAACAAGTTTCGAAACAGCGAAACACCGGGACTGAGTTCCATCATCAGCAGGATAAAAAAAGTGAATCACCGGGACTAGCCCCATAATCAGCAGGTTAAAAAAAGTGAAAAACCGGGACCAGTCCCATCATTAGGCAGGATTCAAAATAGTGGAAACACAGGGACTAGTCCCATGATCAGCAAGTTTCGAAACAGCGAAACACCGGGGACTAGTCCAAACATCAGCAGGATTCAAAAAAGCGAAACACGGGGACTATTCTATGATCAGCAGGATTCAAAACTGTGAAAGAAAGGAACCCATCCGATGATCACAGCGTGTTTCGAAACAGAGAAACAACCGGGACAGGTCCAATCATCAGCAGAATTCAAAAAGGTTAAACACAGGGACAATCTCATCATCAGCAGGATTAAAAAAAGCGAAACAACAGGACTAGTCCCATCACATCAGGATTCAAAACAGTAAAACACA
>JASPKZ010005216.1:7500-30752 GCA_030220185.1 Diploptera punctata | reverse complement strand
ATGTTCCAAATAAAGTTCAGTTCATTTAAAATGCAGTGATTTGTTTCGTATAATGTATATTAATACTACCTTTTGGATATTTTCTGTATATACAATTGTACGTAGTATACATAGAGGGAGTGGATTTACTTCCCGCACGTGGGTGTAAATGTAATATTACAGTATAGTTTTTTAAGTTGGCAACCCCGAAATGTAGGGAGTTGAACTTTCAATAATGGTCGCCGTTGCTGTAAGTACGACAAAACGCACTATCGCGCAAAAAAAAAAAAGTATTTTACAGATCTTCACCGATCTTATCTAGTGACACCTAAAATGATCATGACAAAATATACGAGAGTCGCTTCAAAAGTAATGCACATAATCATCATCGTCATCATCATCATCTGCATTCATGGATTAGGTCTGTTGACCTGTTCCGACTTCAGCACATCTCTTTCTAGGTCTGCTCATATCTCGGGTGGCTTTAGGTTTGTATTTTCTTATTTGTTTTGGATATCTATCTTCATTCGTTCTGTCTATGTGTTGCTTCCATTTTTGTCTATATGTATATATTTTATCAGTTATTGCAAATATTTAAAGTTCCTGTCTTATTTCTGTGTTATGCACAACATATTTTTATAAATTACAATTTTCATCCTATAGTTTTTTTTTTTATTTTTACAGTGTGTAGATCAGTAGAGTGCGGTGGTCAGAGCAATTACCCCAGCTGTATGACGAAAATGTGACTTAGAGTTTATAAAACTTTAATTCCAAGTTATTCAGTTTACAAATAGTATCATACTAAAATGCCTTGTAAGGGGTTTTTTTTTTGGAGTTGGCCTACTTTGTTATACGAGGTCATTTTTCTCGTTGAAAGGTCTCACGAAAAATGGTATCGTTTGTAAATAATACAGTCACATTTAATAGTAAAACTTTAAAACTCGTAAAACGCAATAACGCGTTAGAGCAAACTCAGTGTCTATATTAAATTCAAATGTTGCTTTCCACAATTAATATATACATGTTCTTAATAATGCAATTGTTGTTATTCAGTTAACTAACTAAGCTTACTGGCACTATCGAACCCGTAGGTTCATGGCCCAGCGGACCTAAGCTCTCCATACATCCATATCCCGAGTCAATGTTTTCCATCATCCCCTGTATAATATACTTCCCTCAAATCATAGTTAATGTTATTCTTCCACCTCATTCTTGGTTTACCAACTGGGCGTTTTCTCCCTGGTTTTCCTACAAGAAGCTTTCATGCACGTCTTTCATTCCCAATTCGTGCCACATGTCCTGCCCATCGCAGTCTCCGAGACTTAACTGTTCTCATTATATCTGGCCTCCTATAAAGACCATATAGTTCACTGTTATGTAGTCTTCTCCATTCACCTGTCTGTTCATCTCTCTTTGGTCCAAAAATTTCCCTAAGAACTTTAATCTCCTTTCATCCCTTAAAGTAAGAGTCCATGTTTCGTATCCATATAATAAAACTGGTAGAATAATAGTTTTATATATTTTCAGTTTAACGTTTTTTGAAACGAGTTGGGACGTCAAGAGTCTTTGTAATACATAATAGCACGCATTTCCAGAATTGAGCCTATGTTTAATTTCCTTGTGCATCTCATTCCTATTTGTGATTATTGTTCCAAGGTATTTGAATTCAGCCACTTCCCCAAAATTTCCCTCATTTGTCATTAGCTGTCCATTTCCATTATACGATATAGCCATTCAGTTATATAATACAAAATAAAGCTTCTTAAATCAACAGGTTGCTATAGCTGACAGAACGTACCGCATAATTTTATTTATTTGTTTATTTATTTTTGTATTTTGTAAAAATGTAACCTAGCATAAATTAGATATTATAAATTAAGAAATGTTATTTCGTAAAATTCTATAAATTATATTATTTAGTTATTGGCGCTTCCCAAATCAGCCAATCACGTTTATTGATGAACTATTTCATGAATCGGTAGGTCGAAACGTTCAATCTCCTATATACTATTCTAGTTGTGACGTTAAATGGGCACAGCTATCTGGTATTCAATAAAAAGTCAAAGGAATAACACACAAGTTTCATCTAGTGGATTATCGCTGGTCTAGCGTGGCTTATCACTGGACGTAGCAGGCAGTGGTGTAATTCGCTTGCGCAGATTCATCTGGAGCGCAATATCTGGCGTTGGTTGGGATAACATAGAGGAAACACTTTGCGTTTCTCTGTGGAGATAATGTAAATACGCAGAAGGCTCCGTTAAACTATTCGAAACATGGCGCGGCGGGGATTTTGAATGATTAGGTTCGCGCATATTTGATTTGAATGGAATTTGGCAAATATATTATTATTTTTAAAGAAACATTAGAGGAAGAGATCCAGTGAGATCCAAAGTTATTTTAGAAAATCAAAGTATAGAACAGGTGTCTAGTTTCAAATATTTGGGCTGTGATGTTGGCTACAATGTGGAAAGAGATATTGACTCCAAAATAAATACATTTCAGACGGTGTGTGTGGAACAATACAGAGAACATTCAAAAATAAAATTAGAAAAGAAACCAAGATAAAAATATATAATGTTATGGCGGTTCCCACAATATTGTATGGATGTGAAACTTGGGCTCCAGTGAAAAAAACAGAAGGATAGAATACAGACGGCGGAGATGAGGTTCCTAAGACAAGTAAAAGGATGTACAAGACTTGATAGAATAAGAAATGAGGATATAAGAGAAGAATTGAAAGTACAGCCTTTATTGGATAAGGACATGAATTACAGACAGAAATGGATTGATCACATGGACGGAATGAGTAAGGAGAGATATCCATTGTTAGCAAGAAATTATCAAGCAAGAGGAAGACGTGATGTTGGAAGACCTAGAAGACGTTGGGCTGATGCATTATGAAGTCGGAACCGTCAATTGCCTAATCCCTGGAGTGATTATGATGATAAAAATTAATATGTTAATTACCCCAGCAGTGCTTGGGTAGCTGGGGTTAAATGCACGCCACTGGTGTAGATACATGCTTTAGTAACAACATTTCATTTTTCCATATAATTCCTATCCTTTTCAACTGCCTTACGCCACCTTGGGACTAGGACCTGTATACCTGCATGGTAAAATTCTCGACTAGAATGTTTGAGCCACAGATTCAGCTTTTAAGAGTGAGTAATCATTTTCAAACCTTGTTCCACGAAGGGGATTCCTTCAGTTTACCAAAGAGATGGTAGTCGCATGCAGCTAGGTCAGGACTGTAAGGCGGGTTTTTTTCAATGTTGTCCATCCAAGTTTTCTGTTCTCTTTCGTGGTTGGTGACTGGCATGTGACCGTGCATTGTCGTGCAACAGCAAAACATCCTACTATTCCCGATGTGGTCGAATATGACGCAGTTGAGCTTGAAGTTTCTTCAGAGTTGCCATATACGCCTCTGAGCCAAACTCTAAATCTCTGCACATTGTCAGGAGTTCGTGCAGTGTCGGGTCTGCCGCTGCTAGGATTATCACGATTATCTTTCATAACATAATATGCTTGCCCACCGATTAATTGTACTGCGTTCGGAAGCAGCATCGCCATACACATTTTTCAACCTCGTGTGGATGTTTGTCACTGTTTCGTTATTACAACAGAGGAATTTTATAACAGCATGTTGTTTGTGACGAATGTCAAATGCAGCAGCCATTTTCGAAACATGATATGACAGCGCAACTCACGGGAGCAGATTTAAATAAATTTGAACAGAAACAGGAAGGGTGTTTCTATGAACTCCATAAATTACAAAGATGTAGAATGAAAAATGACTTAAGAAAAAAATAGTGTGTCTTACTTTTGGAGTGATCCTCGTGTGTATATATATATATATATATGTGTGTGTGTGTGTGTGTATTGTGTGTGCGTTAACGCTTTAGCGGCCGCAATTTTTCTTTCGTCGAAACCAAACTTGACATACAGCAATTAATTACAAAAAAATAAGATCGAGTTCCTTAACCAGTAAAATTGGACCACTAGGTGTAGGAGTTCACCTGAAGCAAAAATTTAAAAACCGCTCTAACGGTCGCAATTTTCGATTTTTTACAAAACGTATAAAACACTTATTTTCCCATCTATATGGTTGCGAAACACAGACGTTTACTTTAGATTTATTTAGATTTAGATTTATTTAGCCTGATGGAGTTAAGGACATGTGGCCTTCTCTTCCACTCACCAGCACAAACATATTTTACATTTAAATAAAAAAAATACAGTAATAGTACATATTAAACAATTCATTATCTGTCAAACTGAACAATAATGAAAATTATGTCTAATAATACAATAAAATACACTTTCAAAGAGAAGGAAAGATTATGAATATTTGAGATTAAAGTTCTTAAGAACATTTTTGGACAAAAGAGAGACGAACAAACAGGTGAAGAGAGATAACTGAATGGCAATGAGCTACATGATCTTTATGGGAAACCAGATATAACAAGAACAATTAAGTCTCGTAGACTGCAATGGGCAGGACACATGACACGAATGGGGAATGATAGAGGAGCATGCAAACTCCTTGTAGGAAACCCAGAAGAAAAGCGCCCAGTAGGCAGGCTAAGAATGAGGCGGAATAATAATATTAACAATGATTTGAGGGAGGTAAATTATACAGGGTATGATTAAAAAACTTGCCTCAGAATTGGTATGTATGGAGAAATTATGTCCGCCCGGCAATAAACATACGGATTCGATAGTGCCAGTAAGTTAGTTAGGTCTCGTTATGATAATCATACTTTCGTAATAGATTAAATGACAACATAAATCATACACATCACATTTTAAAATATAACTACCTAACTCATTCAGTGGCACTATCGAACCCGTAAGTTCATGGTCGCGCAGACATAAGCTCTCCATACATCCATATCCTGGGGTAATGCTTTCCAATCATTTCCTGTATAATCGACTTCCTTCAAATCATTATTAATGTTATTCTCCCTTCTTGGTCTACCAACTGGGCGTTTTCTCTCTGGTTTTCCTTTCAACAGGATCCATGCTCGTCTTTCACTCCCCATTCGTGCCATATGTCCTGCCCATCGCAGTCTTCGCGACTTAACTGTTCTTATTGTATCTGGCTTCCTACAAAGACCATGTAGTTCACTGTTATGTAGTCTGCTCCATTCAGCTGTCTCTTCATCTCTCTTTGGTCCAAAAATGTTCTTAAGAACTTCATTCTGAAATACTCATAATCTCCTTTCCTCCCTTAAAGTAAGAGTCCATGTTTCGTACCATATAATATTACTGGTAGAATAATTGTTTTATATATTTTCAATTTAACGTTTTTTTGAAAGGAGTTGGGACGTCAAGAGTCGCTGTAATGCATAATAGTACGCATTTCCAGAATTGAGCCTATGTTTAGTTTCTTTGTGCATCTCATTCCTTTTGTGATTATTGTTCCTAGGTTTTTGAATTCCGCCACTTCCCCAAAATTTTCCTCATTTGCCATTAGTTGTCCATTTCCATTATATAAAGTATTTCTATGTGTGGCCATATATTTAGTTTTGATATTTACTTCCAGTCCCAATTTCTTAATCTTACTCAGTAGTGTGTGCGTGTTGTCCTTTAGTATCTCCTCGTTATCGACCAATAGTACTACATCATCAGTATAACTAACAGCTTATTAATACCATTGAGTTGTAAGCCTTCTGCATCTAAAGTTTTGATGGCATACTCTAGTACAAAATGAAATAGTAGAGGAGATAGTGTATCTCCTTGCTTCAACCTATTGTGGATTTCAATAGTATCGAAAAACTGTTTGCCTAAATATAAAAGAGAAAATAGAGTATTTATTAATTTATCAGTTTCAAAGTCTCGCAAAACATATGTAGTCCTATCTACGATAATATGTTAATAGTCATCATCATCATCATCTGCATTCATGGATTAGGTCTGTTGACCCGTTCCGACTTCAGCCCATCTCTTTCTAGGTCTGCCCACATCTCGGGTGCCTTTAGGTTTGTATTTTGTTATTTGTTTTGGATATCTATCTTCATTCATTCTGTCTATGCATGTTAATAGTAATCACAAGAAATAAAATCGTAATTTTATAAGAAGAAGAGAAATCGGATCTCAAA
Source organism: Diploptera punctata (assembly GCA_030220185.1). NCBI lineage: Eukaryota > Metazoa > Arthropoda > Insecta > Blattodea > Blaberidae > Diploptera > Diploptera punctata. The sequence continues at coordinate 24,672 of JASPKZ010005216.1, read as the reverse complement.
TTTCTATTCGCATTACACTTATATTTGATAAACTTAACATAAAAAATCTCTGGTAGTGACGTACAGTTCCGGTAAAAAAGATTCTCTCCTCCCTCATTGTCTATCATCGTGTTAATTTTTATTTTCATGCAACATTTACTTAACCCTTAAATTGCCAAATCACAGTTCTCCTGTCAGTTATTTAAATGGGGCGGACCGCAGTGAAAACTAAATGATGCGTAACTGTTATTGTTAGGAATACTGTAATAGTATATTACGATGCGAGGTTGGGAAGTGGTTTTTTACAGAATCGAGGAAAAATATTTAAAAACCGAACGATAGCGAGGTTTTTAATTTACGGGCAACACCGGATAATCAGAACGGGGAATCTTAAAATAATTACGATATACATTTATAATTATTTTTCATTTTACTTATTCAACTAATCTTAAAAAGTACATACATTTTTATCTATCAGCTCATTTATGCCAAGAAGATCGGGATGAGTAGATTCCCAGACAACGAGGGATAAACTGCACGGGGTATCTAAAAATAATTACCATATACATTTTTCCTTTAACTTATTTATCTAAACATAAAACTCACTAATTTTCATATTTCAGCTCATTTATGTCAATAAGATCAGAATAAGTAGATTCCCGGGCAAAGCCGGGTAATTAGCACGGGATATCTAAAAAATATAGATTTATAATTATTTTTCCTCTCACTTATTAAACTAAACAGAAATGCACATTAATTTTAATTTATTTAGGCGTAGCAGCGCACGCCGGGTGTTACCTACTATATATATATATATATATATAATCATCATCATCATCATCATGAACAAATTCGTTTTAGGCCATGTGGCCTGTACGGTAAACCTAGCGAAGATGGTCTTGATCTTTCCACCGATGTTTTGGTCTTCCTTGGTCCCTATGTCCAGTTGGGGTATATTGGAATGCCAATTTTGGAAGTCTATTTCTTGCCATTCTTCTCAGATGATTTTTCCATTCTTGTTGGTATCTTTGTATATCTTCATTTAAACTTGTTACTCCAAGTTTTCCTCTGATATATATATATATATATATATATATATATATATATATATATATATATATATATATAAACGAATGTGTATGTTTGTCGTTTATAGGAATCTAAATCACTCAACCGATCTTCATGAAAATTTGTACACACTGGTTTTTTAGTACAGTACTGTTTAGCTTCTACCTATTATGTTCTAATACCATTAGGTATAGGAGTTCACCTGAAACGAGGCGTTAAAAATCGCTCTAGCGGTCGCGAGTTTTGATGGTATCAAGTGGAGTACGCATAGAATAAAATTGACACAAGAAAATATGCAAGACAGGAATTTTTTGAAGAATAAAATTGTTTAGGTTTGAAGGAAAAACGACTGTAGTGTAAAAAATTCCTAATAACATATATTATGGATTTATTGGAGTTTGCCCAATGACACAGAAAAAAAATGCATCCTAAAAAAACAATGAAATTATTAACATAACGTTTATAATACGTAGGCCTATACTAAAAATTCCTTAGATGAAAAGTTGAATACCTATCATCATCATGACAACAGCCCAAGTTGTGCTTCGCTTGCTCGCAGGAAAGATATCCACATCTATCACAAGTGACTTTCCACCTTTTGCAAATGCCAAGCTTCTTCACATCACGAACAACTCTCTATCCAATCACCTAATTATTGGTCTTCCAGCTGACCTCTGGTATCCATTGTTTGTAGGATGTGTCGAGCCCAACTCACTATACTTGTTTTTATTGAAGCTACTATATGTGGTGATTTATGAAGCTGGTACAGTTCCGAGTTAGGCCTACATCTAATTCTCGAAGTTGAATACTTATGTTGGGTGTTATATATATATATATATATATATATCTGTGTGTGTGTGTTATAAATATATTTTTGGCATTTAGCAATGAAGGCAAATATAATATGAAAAGAAAAATGAATGCTTGAGTCGGGATTTGAACCCGAGTCTCTAAACTCTATACGTTTAGCGCTCTAACCATCTGAGCCACTCAAGTATTCCAACACAAACTTATATTTTTCTTATATATGTAGTATTCTCAAACTCTAACCATCTGAGCCACTCAAATATTCCAATACAAACATACGTAGGCCAATATTTTTCTTATATATATATATATATATATATATATATATATATATATATATAGGTATTATAAATATATTTTTGACATTTGGCAATGAAGGCAAATATGATATGAAAAGAAAAAAGAATGCTTGAGTCGGGATTTGAACTCGAGTCTCTAAAGTCAGACTTTAGAGACTCGAGTCCAAATTCCGACTCAAGCATTCTTTTTTCTTTTCATATATATATATAATCATTTGAGAATATTTATTGAGAATAATTCTTATATATGTACATATATAAGAAAAATGTATGTTTGTGTTGGGATGCTTGAGTGGCTCAGATGGTTAGAGCGCTATACATACAGAGTTTAGAGACTCGGGGTTCAAATCCCGACTCAAGCATTCATTTTTCTTTTCATATAATATTTGCCTTCACTGCCAAATGCCAAAAAATATATTTATACCATCTATATATACAAGCGTTACTGCTATAAAGTAAATATTCTCTTTAAAAATTTGCTTACCTGTTTTGGTGGCCGCTAGATGTCAGTTGGAACGACTTCCCGCTACCTTTTGTGTGAATTGAGAATACTACATATAGCTATAAGAAAAATGTATGTTTGTGTTGGAATACTTGAGTGGCTCAGATGGTTAGAGCGCTAAATGTACCGAGTTTAGAGACTCGGGTTCAAATCCCGACTGAAGCATTTATTTTTCTTATCATATATATATATATATCATATATCATATATATATTCTCTTTAAAAATTTGCTTACCTATTTTGGTGGCCGCTAGATGTCAGTTGGAACGACTTCCCGCTACCTTTTGTGTGAATTGAGAATACTACATATAGCTATAAGAAAAATGTATGTTTGTGTTGGAATACTTGAGTGGCTCAGATGGTTAGAGCGCTAAATGTACCGAGTTTAGAGACTTGGGTTCAAATCCCGACTGAAGCATTTATTTTTCTTATCATATATATATATATATATATATGATCCCGCTAAATGAATAAATATTTTATTATAATGCTGATAATTTCTGTTTCTACTGATTTTTCTCTTTTATATGTTCCTCGCCATTTAATAAAAAATAATCAGATTTTAGGTAGAATACTCTATCTTATAACAGACAGTTGGATATTTGACTGTAGGAAAATTTTGTCTGTAAGGACATTCTTTTCTGGAAATGCGTGTGCTATTATGCATTGCAGAGACTCTTTATGTCCCAACTCCTTTCAAAAAACGTTAAAACTGAAAATATATAAAAACTATTATTCTACCAGTTATATTATATGGGTGCGAAACATGGACTTTTATTTTAAGGGAAGAAAGGGGATTACAAGTATTTGAGAATAAAGTACTTAGGAAAATTTTTGGACCAAAGAGAGATGAACAGACAGGTGAATGGAGAAGACTACATAACAATGAACTACATGTTCTTTATAACAATGAACTACATGGTCTTTATAGGAAGCCAGATATAATAAGAACAGTTAAGTCTCGTAGACTGTGATGGGCAGGACATGTTGCACGTATGGGGAATGAAAGACTTGCATGGAAGCTTCTTGTAGGAAAGCCAGAGGGAAAACGCCCAGTTGATAGACCAAGGATGAGGTGGGAGAATAACATTAATTATGATTTGAGGAAGTAGATTATACAGGGAAAGATTGGAAAGCATTAGCTCAGGACAGGGATGTATGGAGAGATTATGTCCGCGCGGCCATGAACCTACGGGTTCGATAGTGCCAGTGAGTAAGTAGTAGTAGTAGTAGGACTTTATTAGACAAAAAGTAAGATATTTACAATATTATTTACAAATATGGGTCGCATGGGCATTAAGCCGTACGTGCTGTTGACAGTCCGTTACAATTAAAGTAATAATTGGTACTAGTGTAAAGAAAAATAAACAACAAAAACAGCAATAACATTACAATTACATAAAGAAAACACAATAATAATATTACAATTAAATAATAACACAATAGCATTATACACCAAAAACATTAACATTACAATTACATAAAGAAAACACAATAATATTACAATTAAGTAATAACACAATAGCATTATACACTAAAAAAACATTAACATTACAATTACATAAAGAAAACACATTAATATTACAATTAAATAATAAACACAATAGCATTATACACTAATTAATTTATATATAATTGTTAATAATTAATGGTATTGCATTTTGATAACATATATTTATTCATGAATGAGTGTTTTCCTTATTTTTCGCGTTTTGTCCAGAAATTTACCGAGGTTATCCAATTTTCTGGATTTACCAATAACTCGTAGCATGCCAATCTTTCCCGATTTGAATTTAGAAATCTTTCCGGTAATAACTGACGTCTCCAATATTCTAAATCATTACATTTTCCTAATATATGTATCTCATCTTCAAAGTTCCCGCACATTGGACATATTCGCATATCGTGAAGTGAGTAAGTAAGTAAGTAAGTGAGGACATTCTTTGAAACTCTCCGGTTTGGAAACTTTGTATCATGAATAATGCAAACAAAATGTAACATTATGTTTATTTAGCGAGGTGAAGAGGTGTCGAATTCGTTAATCCAAAGGTGTGAGGAGATCGTGCGCACAGTAGAACACATAGGGATCTGTTATCTTGTCCAGGTCACGACCCTTGAGTCACGATCAAAAAATTCAACTACAACACAAGCCGACCTTCGATTTTTCATTGGCTTCAAATCAATTTTGAGACTCAAACTCGTCTTTTTTTTTTCTTCAATTTCGTGTGTTCAGTTTCAATACTGGTAAAAATGTATTGTCTTTTTGTGGATGATTGAAGTCTATTGTTCTTAATTGTTCTTAGTTTTCTATGTGTCATTTTGTCCGAAAAATAAGATATCGGAATGGTTTTGGTTTTTATATTATAAGGGAACATTTCTTCGCCAGAAGATAAGGTGTTTCATTGCCCAAGATCCCGAATGAGTGATCAGTTCAATGTCAAGGCCTCCTCCGAAACAACACAACATGAAGACGAAACACATCATTCACACGCATATTCATACTAAACATGATACATTTTATGATGACTATTTAACTCATTCCCCAAATGGGAGTCAAAGACCAATCACATTTCAATCGTTTTTTATTTACACCAATCACAGTCGTTTTCACCTCGATTTTATTAATTCAATTTTATCATATTAAAATCAAGCTCCTCATTTTCATCATATGTCAGAGCATTATTTTGCAGTGACTGACTCTTTAAGAAATACGTTTAATATAACAATTTATATATTAAGATGTAATATTTCTATAATGCAAGTGGCTCCCAGATTGTATATATAGTGCACGAATGTAACCATATACTGCTTGCGAGGTATAATAAAAACATTTGTAGCAATTGATTATAACCACAAAAAAATAAACCACTGTTTGAGAACTTTCTTAAATGTATTATTTCCCAGGTATATAGGTTCCAGAAAAATATAATTGACATATTTGCATCATAGGAAATCAGAAATTAATTAATAACCTACAATGTTGGTTATAAACAGTTTGATCTGTTTATTTTTTTTCTCCGCTAGGGTGCATTCTTACAATATTGCGATCTTTTGGCAATAAATAATTTATGATCTGATTGCAGTGATGGACAAGTAAACATAATATGCGTTTCTCATTTGTTTTCAAACATCGGCGTTTACATTAAATATATAAATATTTTAAAATAACTATATTTAAATAATGATTTGTGAATAAACAGCTTAACTTTATTCATTAAATAGTCCTAACAAATGTCATTCATGATTTCCAAATTCTCTACATAAATTCACTCGTCACTTCGTGACATTGTGAATTTATCGATAATTTGGAAATCACTCGTGGCATTACTTATGATAATTATGATACCCAGATTATGTTCGGGGACCGTTTGGGCCTTAAGGTTCGTGGCATATGCATTACAGATGAGGAAAAACACAAAAAAAAAACATCACTCAGGAAACTTGTCCCAACCGGGGATCGAACTCGAGCGCGCTGGGTTAGAGGCTGCGACGCTACCCCGAGACCACAGCGATGTACTTTTATTTACAAGGGAACTATCAATCATTGCATGCCGAAACATACATTGAAATTCCTTCCAGCGAAGCGTTGTTATCTACAAAAGCCGTGTTAAAAAGTATCTGTTGTTTTAACTGCAAGGTACAGATATTGAAGCCAAAATCCACTAATGGCAACACACTCTGCGGAGTATATGGACTCATTTCTTGAACAAGAGCGGAGTGGAGAGAGGCGGGTCGCGGCGCGAACGGCAGGTAGTGAGGATTATCCAATCTACTGAGTCTGGAGTTGTGTTACTTCCCTGTGGTTTAAATGAGATATTTAGTGTAGTAATTCAGTACCTTGTAGTTAAAAAGGTAGATAACTTTTTAAACATGACCTTGATAGCATAACAATGGCTTTCAGAATGAAATTTCAATGTACTTTAGGTATGCAATAGTTCACAGTTCCCTTGTTAGATATTATAATAAGTTTTAAATAGTATTTCTTAATAAACTTAGCATTTTAATGTTATTATTATTACTGATTATAAATGCATACAAAATATAGAGTGAACTACATTTTGATGACATTAATTGGCTTTTAATTATAAAGATTGATGTACAACATTACAAAGTAGAATACAAAGCGTAGAAATGAACTTCCTTAGAAGAACAAAAGGCTGCACAAGAATGGATCGGATAAAGAATGAAGATATATAAGAACAGAGTTAAATATAAGTCCATTGAATGATAAAATCAAACAATATAGAGAAAAATGGTTTAGACATATAGAAAGCAGCATTTTACTACAAAGCCATGAGGTTCAAGAAATGTAGGAAGGCCAGTGAAAAGATAGACAGAACACCTGTGAGGCGGAACAGACATTTTGCCTAGCCCTTGAAATGAAGAAGAAGAAGATGATGTACACAAATAATAACATGCATTCTATATTTAACACTTTTTATCCTTGAAAAAGGGATAGGAGACGCAGGTCTTAATATAAGGGGAACCGTTTTTCATAATTCTGTGCAAATTCTTGCATATGCTGACAATGTAGATATAATAGGGAAAAGTCAATTAGACTGGAGAAGGCAGCGAAAAGAATTAATCTTAAAATTAACCAGGTCAAGACAAAATATATGCCTGTGATTAAAGGTAAATGTGAAGCTTGCCCAATTTGTTTGGAAGTTGGCGCATATAAATTTGAACTGGTTCGTAGCTTTATTTATCTTGGATCTGAAGCAAATTGTAGAAATACAATTCGGCTGAAATTCATCTACGGATCATGGCTGCAAACAAATGCTTTTTTGTACTGAGGAAAATGTTTAGATCTCAGTTTATATCTAGAAAGACAAAAATACTCATGTATAAGTTCTCCTTAGACCAGTGTTAACATATGCACTAGAAATTTGCACTATGTTGAAAATTAAGGCGTTTTGAAAGGAAGATACTGAGATCCATTTTTGGTGCCGTGAAAGAAAATAACGTATAGAGAAAGAGATACAATAATGAATTGTATAAACTGTACAATCAGCCGGATATTCTGAATTTTATTAAAATCAATAGATTGGCCTGGGCTGGACACATTATTCGTATGGACAACAAAAGGTTTACAAAAATAATTTACAATGAGCAACCTCTATTGGCCAGAAAAGTTGGAAGACCTAAATTAAGATGGGAGGATAGTATAATTCAAGACATTAAGATTTTAAAAAAATCTAATCAAGGAGTTAAACAAGGATGCAGTATCTCTCCAGTTTTGTTTAACCTATACATCAATGATATAATAAAAAATGGAACGAAGAACAAATAAAGGAATAAAATTAGATAAAACACACTATTTGAAAACATTATTATACGCTGATGACCAGGTAATAATAGCAAATACGGAAGACGAACTTCAAAGGAATATTTTTAAATTACATAATATATGTGAACAATATAATCTCAAATATCCATAGAAAAAACGAAGGTAATGGCATTCCAAGGGAAAAATCAAATCAGATCCAAAATAGTAATAGGAAACAAAATCATAGAACAGGTGAACCATCTCAGTTATCTAGGATGTGACATTTAATTTAATTATGATAATGATATAACTAATAAAATAGCAAAATTCCAGGGAATATGTGGTACGATAAAACGATCACTAAATAACAAAACAACAAGAGAGACCCAATTGAAATTTTATAAAACGTTGGCAGTACCGGTACTGCTCTATGGTTCAGAAGCCTTGATACATAAAAAACAAGATCTAAGTAGGATAAAGGCGGCAGAAATGAAATTTTTGAGATCAGTTAAAGGGTGCACTAAGGAAGAAAGAATCAAGAACACAGAAATAAGACAGGAACTTGAAATATTTGCAATAACTGATAAAATAGATACATATCGACAAAAATGGAAGCAACACATAGACAGAATGAATGAAGATAGATATCCAAAACAAATAACAAAATACAAACCTAAAGGCACCCGAGATGTGGGCAGACCTAGAAAGAGATGGGCTGAAGTCGGAACGAGTCAACAGACCTAATCCATGAATGCAGATGATGATGATGAAGATTTTAAAAATAAAAAACTGGAAGAATGAAGCTCAGAACAGGGAAGTCTGGCATAAGGTTCTGAAGGCGGCCAAGGCCCGCATGGGGCTGTCGATCCATTGATGATGATGATGATGATTCTATATTTAAGGTAGAACATCTTACAGACTGAAGCATACCTTTAGAAAATTCCTACTTTAAATTAATGAAACCGAGTAATTAATTCAGTAATTTTGAACAAACATTACACTGGTCTGTATAACGTCTGAATAATTGAAAATAAAAATGCCACCTGTTATAAGCAGTAATTTGGCAACGATAAAGCGTACCACCTGCTGGCGAGTTAATAATAAAGCGCTTTCTAATTTGAATAAATCAACACTGGTTATCCCTGACCTTGCCCCCGCCATAAAGAAACCGTGTTCATTTATACTATTACAGTATATCTAGCTGACACTCAAGGGTATTCTAGTAGCTAATGTAGGAGCAAATACAATAAAGATACTATCAGAGCTAATAGTTACTGTTAGATATATTATAAGCAATGATAGCATGTCAAACAAATTACTGCCTGTTTTCATCAACCTGTCTTAATATTAAAGCAGTATGAATAACATAAATTCGTTCCACATTTCATCATCATTTTCAGAATCTGAAGATAATTTACAAAGATTCTTACATCAATGTAATATAAATGACAGAAAATACAATATGAAAATTAATAAGGATAATACTAAATGTTTAACAATATCAAAAGAACCAGTAAGATGCAAATTAGAAGTGGAAAGAAAAATTATAGAACAAATATCAGAATTTAGGTGTCCACCGCTGTGGTCTCGGGGTAGCGTGCTGCCTTGTCACGCAGCGGGCCCGGGTTCGATCCCCGGTCGGGACAGTTTTTCTGGGTGAGGTTTCATCGGGGTTTTTCCTCACTTGTAAGACAAATGTCAGGAAAACTTTAAGACCCAAACGGTCCCCGAAATCATATGGCCATCGCAATCATCATCATTCATATTCATCTTAGGTTACGTTTAGGATTAGGCATTCTCCTGACGCACCATTATCATCATCACCCATCATGTCATCGGAGCAACGTAACCCCGCCTTCCAGGCGCCCCAACCTCAGAAGTGGGTTACAAGTACGCCATGCCAGGAGAGAAACCAGGAATGTCGAAAGACAAACCTGGGGCATTTGAAAGAAAAAAAATATCAGAATTTAGTTATTTAACTAACTCCATGGCACTATCGAACCCGTAGGTTCATGGCCGCGCGGACATAAGCTCTCCATACATCCCTATCCTGAGCTACTGTTTTCCAACCATCCCCTGTATAATCTACTTGTCTCAAATCATACTCAATGTTATTCTCCCACCTCATTCTTGATCTACCAACTGGGCGTTTTCCCTCTGTTTTCCTACAAGAAGCTTCCATGCACGTCTTTCATTCCCCATTCGTGCCACATGTCCTACCCATCGTAGTCTACGAGACTTAACTGTTCTTATTATATCTAGCTTCCTATAAAGACCATGTAGTTCACTGTTATGTAGTCTTCTCCATTCACCTGTCTGCTCATCTGTATTAATAAAAACATTAAAAATCGAATAAAAGCAGTAAAAAAACAACCGATAAAGTAGCACAAATTTCAGGATAAATATGAAAGATTTAATTTAGCGCAACAGATATGTCAATCATCATCATCTTAAGGCACGACAACTTCAAAATTGAAAGTTTTGGCCTTCTCAACAATCCTCCTCCATGCCAATCTGTCTCTTGCTATATTCAAATTAGTCACTTTCATTTTCCTTAGATCGTCCATTGTGTTATCCTCCCATCTGATCTTCGGTCTTCCAACAGCTCTGCCTCCTATAAGTTTCCATTTATAGAGTTTTTTGACCAGTCTCTGATCATCCATTCTTATCAAATGTCCAAGCCAACCAATTCTGATAGATCGTATATGGTTTACAATGTTCTGACTTTTGATTAATTTGTTTAGTTGGCTATTTGTTTTGATTCTCCAACAGTTATCAGTTCCTCTATTTGGTCAAAATATTCTTCTTAAAAATTTTCTTTCAAAAATTGGTAATTTCTGTTTCATTGTTTCTTTTAGGACCCAAGTCTCCCAAGCGTATGTAAACTACTGGAATAAATATATGTCAATAGAAAACAAAATCCGCATATGCATAATTATAGTTCGACCAGTTATCATGTATGTAGCAGAAACTAGGGCTGATACAACAAAAAGTAAACATGCGAAATGTATATCTTAAGAAATATTCAGGGAAAACATTATTTGATATGATACACAATACAGAGATTAGAGACAAATGCCAAATTCAAGATACAACTAAATTTATTATAGAAAGACGAAAATATTGGAAATAACCTATAGAAAGGATGGAAGACTACAAACTTGCAAAAAAAAAAAAGAGCTAAAGAAGATAGACCAGTGGACGGGAGAAGAGCAAAAGAAAGACCACCCAAGAGATGGATAGACAGAGACTGCACATCCAATACGTCTTCTTCCGAGGAGTGATTCGAGAAATAAATAGGATGAAAATCCTACAAATAAAGAATAATATTTCATCATGATCATGAACTTATTTAGAGTCTCTTCCTATGAAATCTCAAGATGTGGTTGGTCAGTCTATCTTAATTCTGGTCTTGCTCTATCTCGAAAGTCCTTTAAGATTTATGCTGCAGTGCTAATTTAGGAAAGCGAGATGGGTCCATTCTTTGGCCATGTTGTAACCAATTGTTTTTTACTATTTAACTCATGTTACAAATTCTAGTCAATGACCAATCACGTTTCAATGAATGTTGTTTTACAACCAATGACAGTCGTGTTTCACCTCGCTCTTTATCCATTACTCTTTATCAGCTCCTGCTTTTGTGATGAAGAAAGCTCCTCCTTTTTAATGTTCTGAACAGATCAAAGCATTATTTTGCTCCAACAAATACATTGAATGTAGAAAATAATGAAAAGATTCCTTGATTTTACTGAGTTGTTTACTAAAAAAATAAATGAATAACCCGTAATGTTGATTATGATATATAGTTTGATGTGTTTCATTATTTCTCCACTTGGGTGCACTCTTACAATATTGCGATCTTATTTGGCAATAAATAATATGATCAAGGTGCAGTGAATGAACATAACCTCACATTTCTGATTTGTTTTCAAACATCGCCGTTTACATTAAATATGTAAATATTTTAAAATAACTATAGCTAAACAATGATTTGTGAGTAAACAGCTTAATTTTATTCGTTAAATAGTCCTAACAAATGCCACTCTTGATTTCCAAATTCTCTAGATAAATTCACTCCTCACTTCGTGAGTCGTGAATTTATCGATAATTTGGAAATCACTCGTGGCATTACTTATAATTCTGAATTTCTTCAACTATATTCTGAACTTTTAATATATCGCGTATATCTGTGTTTCTTTGCTTGACTATTTTTGTTAAACCTAGGAGAGGACATAAAATCTCTTATGTGCCGCTTGCAATTTAGAATTGAGTCCTGATTTTTCAGTTACATTCTGTATTCTCGTTTTGGTTGCGGTTGATATTTGTTTACCAAAATTTCTTCTTATGAGTTCATTTATTGCATTGCATTTCTGTAACTTTGTCTCTGTCATTTCTTATATCAGATATCAGGTGACCATGGTAATTAAATTCAGAAATTTGTTATATGAATTTTCCATCTCGTTCGACATTAATTTGTAATAGATAATTCTATAAAATGTAACTTCTTATTTTACCTTGGTGCAGAGCTATGGGACTTCTGCTGGTGCGAGTCCCCATGGGGGAAGTAATTTTCTCATGGAATTTCGGACAGTATGGTACCGGTGTCCACCCAGCATTGTGAGGAATTTGGGTAGCTACAATAAGTAGCGCCTCCAGGTTTATAAAACCACCTATAACGGATGGGAAGATATGCTTCTACGTGTCACTCTTACACTGGTTAGATGATCGTTCACCTGTGTCATTAATACACGTGGATATGAGGCCAGCAGTCGGATGGTAGGCTATGGGCTTACTTGCCTGTCGCGCTATGGAATTAAATCAGAAAAAAATGTCAAACTTTCCTCCACTGCAGGTTAAACCATACGCATCCACACCGTGATCATTTTTTGTATAAGTGTGGAATTAATTTGTGGAAGGTTCCATTTTCTGTAAATCTTAGAATGTATTACTGTATTGCCCTTTTTCTAGTCGAAATATGTCCTGGTATATTATCAATTGAAAAGTTTTACCAGCTTTTCTCCTATTTAAACGTGGAAAAATTCTAAAAAAAAAACACAGATAACAGGTATTCTGAAGAAAAAAATTACTATGCTTGTTGACAAGTGTTAATGATCTAAACTATGCCTTGTCGCCAGAGACTGCAGCATGTTCATAATGCTTGCGTTCGATTCATTTTCAATATCCGGCGTTATGACCATATTTCCGAACACTTTAATAACCTCTCTTGGCTCCGTCTTAGTGACAGACGTAAATTGCACTCTCTTTCGCTACTTTTCAAGCTTCTGAATTCCTACATTCCTACTTACCTGGCGTCCAGATTTGAGAAGTTATCCTCCTACCACAATATTGACACTAGGTCACAAGATAGCAGTCTGCTAACAATTCCTCTTCATAGCACTTCCTCCTATTCTACTTCCTTCACAGTAGCCTCCGCCCGCTCCTGGAATCTCCTTCCTCAAGATATCAGGGGTTGCCGCACACTTGGCACCTTTAAGTCACGCTTATACAGTTACCTGTTGTCTAATAATTAATTGTTCTCTATTTATTTAATTTTATGCTATGTCATTAATCTTTTCTCGTTTTTTTATATATCTTGTACATATTATATATTTAATTCGTTAAATTTAGAGTAAATCAAAATACATTATAAATATTAATTGTATTGTATTCATAACTTGTAATCGTTTATATATATATATATATATATATATATATATAATATATATATATATATATATTGTAATTTAGATTTAAGACTTTTCTTTTGTATTTTTTTAAACCTGGTTGAGTGGTAGACAAGGCCTTAAGGCCTTAACTCTGCCAGGTAAAATAAAGCTATTATTATTATTATTATTATTATTATTATTATTATTATTATAATATATAAAAATGCCTTGGCCTGTATATAATCTTCTTTTGCAGTGCATTACAGCCCAATAAGGACCTTCGCATCCTCCATAAGCCTCCTCCAGACATCCTTCTCCACAGGAAATAATTACAAAATATTAGGTCTTCCTCTTAATCTAATTCCTTGAGGTTATAAGCAAAAGATTTGTCTAACCCTTCCATTACACTGAGCATCAAAAAATAAACTTTTTCTTGTCTTAAAAAGAAAAATATGTGATTCTGATAGTATTTTTTCTCTCGAATTCAAATATGATATCGGTTTTTCTCCATCACGTAAGGTTTCCGAGAGACAGGAATTTATAATTTCAAACACTTACATATTTTCTGCATTCGTAACTACATAATATTCGAACATTCGGACTCACCTAGAAAAATAAGAAATGACGATTTTCTGCTATATTTCGCCTGTGGAGCATTCCTCTTGATGGTCCAACAATAATCGCCCAGCATATTAGGATTTCATTTGCCTTGATATCTCTTTTCCATAGCTGAAACCATTTGAGTTAGCTCATTTGGTTTTATTTTACAATGAACAAATGAACGAAAAAAACGTTTATTAAAAAATAATTATTTAAATCCATTAATTGAAATTGAAATAAAAAAACTGTGGGTGATGGAGAAATTCCGAATACATATTTGAAAACACGATACAAAACTGCATTAAGTACCACTATTGGTACTCATGAGACAAAAATCATGTCGACCAGTATATGGCATTCTATTAATATGTCCAACATTCTCGAACGGCTAAGCACAATATTTGAGACAGTATTAAGATCTCTTACTCACTCATTCACTCACTGCCACTATTGAACCCGTAGGTTCATGGCAGCGCGGACATAAGCTCTCCACATATCTCTATTCTGGGATAATATTTTCCAATCATCCCCTGTATAATATACTTCCCTCAATACATGGTTAATATTATTCTCCCATCTATTCTGGGCCTATCTACTGACCATCTTCCCTCTGGTTTTCCTACAAGGAGTTTCTATGCATCCCGTTTATTCCCAATTTGTGCTAATTGTCGCAGTACATGATACTTAACTGTTCTTATTACATCTGGCACTATCAAACCCGAAGGTTCATGGCCGCGCGGACATAAGCTCTCCATACACCCCTATCCTGAGCTAATGCTTTCCAATCATTCCCTGCATAATCTACTTCCCTTAAATAACAGTTAATGTTGTTCTCCCACCTCATTCTTGGTCTACCAACTGGGCGTTTTCCTTCTGGCTTTCCTACAAGAAGCTTCCATGCACGTCTTTCATTCCCCATACGCGCAACATGTCCTGCCCATCGCAGTCTACGAGACTTAACTGTTCTTATTATATCTGGCTTCCTATAAAGACCATGTAGTTCATTGTTATGTAGTCTTCTCCATTCACCTGTCTGTTCATCTCTCTTTGGTCCAAAAATTTTCCTAAGAACTTTATTCTCAAATACTCGTAATCTCCTTTCCTCCCTTAAAGTAAGAGTCCATGTTTCGCACCCATATAATATAACTGGTAGAATAATAGTTTTATATATTTTCAGTTTAACGTTTTTTGAAAGGAGTTGGGACATCAAAAGTCTCTGCAATGCATAATAGCACGCATTTCCAGAATTGAGTCTATGTTTCATTTCTTTGTGCGTCTCATTCCTATTTGTGATTATTGTTCCTAGGTATTTGAATTCAGCCACTTCCTCAAAATTTCCCTCATTTGTCATTAGCTGTCCATTTCCATTATATATGATACTTAACTGTTCTTATTACATCTGGTTTCCCATAAAGATCACGTTGCTCAGTGTTGAATAGTCTTCTCCATTCACCTGTCTGTTCCTCTCTCTTCGGTCCAAAAAAGGTCCTAAGAATTTTATTCTCAAATACTCGTAATATTTTACCCTACCTTAAAGTAAGAGTCCTTGTCTCTCATCCATATAATATAACTGGGAGAATAACAGCTCCATATAAATTTTAGTTTAATGCTTAACAGATCGCAAACTGGCCAAAATTGCATGAGAAAATTTCACCCCCCCCTGCGGACTCTGCCTTAGGCCGCTTGGCTTCGGTGCAGGGTAGGTATGTTCTACATCATCATCATCATCCGATATCATGACAGCTACCGCCGTCTTCCGAAAACCAAACGCCATTCCTCTCTGTCCATCCATTGATCTTTCTCGAATCCTCTGATATTCATAGCTGCTTGTATCCCTTCTATCCAAGTTTTCTTCGGTCTTCCTCTCTTCCTCCTTTCCATTGGGATCCATTCCATAACAATTTTAGGCAATATTTGCTCTGGCATTCTTTTGACATAGCCATACCACTGTAATCTTTTCTTTTCTATAATGTCTATGAGGTCCGGCTCCTCTTGTACACCCATAATTTCCCTTATTTCTTTATTTCACATACCTCGATTCCCAATTATTTATCATCCCGTTTCCAGTATCTATCCTCAAACCATAACTTAAACACAAGATCACAACATAGTCTCTTACTTAATATACCGCAACATAGGACATCACATCACTCCATGTCATATACCATCTCCACTTCTCGCAACTGGAATTCCCTACCACAAGAAATAAGGGGCTGATTTTAAACGAAATCTAAATTTATATTTGCTCTAAACTCGACTTCATTATTATCCAGTGTAAGATATATATATTAATTGGTGTTTCCCGTATAATGTATCATATTTTATTATTATTATTATTATTATTATCGTATCATTATTGTTATTACCCTATAAAATGTTGTTTGTACTTGACATTTACATTGCTACATTTATTGTATCTTTAACTGTTTATAATTAGTATAGTGTATATCTATATTTGTCGAATATTTATTTGTATTTGTGCTGGTTGAGTGGAAGAGAGGGCCTTATGGCCTTAACTCTGCCAGAATAAATAAAGTATTATTATTATTATTATTATTATTATTATTATTATTTATTATTATTATTATCGTATCATTATTGTTATTACCCTATAAAATGTTGTTTGTACTTGACATTTACATTGCTACATTTATTGTATCTTTAACTGTTTATAATTAGTATAGTGTATATCTATATTTGTCGAATATTTATTTGTATTTGTGCTGGTTGAGTGGAAGAGAGGGCCTTATGGCCTTAACTCTGCCAGAATAATAAAGTATTATTATTTTATTATTATTATTATTATTATTATTATTATTATTATTATTATTATTATTATTTTTCGATCGTATCATTATTGTTATTACCCTATAAAATGTTGTTTGTACTTGACATTTACATTGCTACATTTATTGTATCTTTAACTGTTTATAATTAGTATAGTGTATATCTATATTTGTCGAATATTTATTTGTATTTGTGCTG
>JASPKZ010005216.1:0-5000 GCA_030220185.1 Diploptera punctata | reverse complement strand
TTTAATTGTATCTTTAAAAACTGTTTATAATTAGTATAGTGTATATCTATATTTTGTCGAATATTTATTTGTATTTGTGCTGGTTGAGTGGAAGAGAGGGCCTTATGGCCTTAACTCTGCCAGAATAAATAAAGTATGATTATTATTATTATTATTATTATTATTATTATTATTATTATTATTTATTATATTATCGTATCATTATTGTTATTACCCTATAAAATGTTGTTTGTACTGGACAGTTACATTGCTACATTTATGGATCTTTAACTGTTTATAATTAGTATAGTGTATATCTATATTTGTCGAATATTTATTTGTATTGTGCTGGTTGAGTGGAAGAGAGGGCCTTATGCCTTAACTCTGCCAGAATAAATAAAGTATTTATATTATATTATTATTATTATTCTTATTATTATTATTATCGTATCTATTGTTCTTACCCTTAAAATTTTTTTGACTTGGATTTACATCTACATTTATTGTATCTTTAACGTCTATAATTAGTATGGTATATCTATATTTGTCGAATATTATTTGATTGTGCTGGTTGAGTGGAAGAGCGGGCCTTATGTCCTTAATCTGCCCGATAAATAAATATTATTATTATTATATATTCTTTATTATTATATTATTATTATTATTATTATTATTATTATATTATCGTATCTTTATGTTATACCCATAAATGTTTTGTCTTGAATTACATGCACATTTATGTATCTTTAACTGTTCTAATTAGTATAGTGTATATCTATATTGTCGAAATTTATTTGTATTTGTGCTGTTTGAGTGAAGAGAGGGCCTTATGGCCTAACTCTGCCAGAATCAATAAAGTATTCTTTATTATATTTATTATATTATCTTATTATATCGTATCATTATTGTTTTTACCCTATAAATGTGTTTGTACTTGACATTTACATTGCTCATTTATTTATTTTAACTGTTTATAATTGTTAGTGTATTCTATATTTGTCTAATATTATTGTATTGTTTGGTTGAGTGGAAGAGAGGGCCTTAGCCTTAACTCTGCAGCATAAATAAAGTATTATATTATTATTATTATTATTATTATTATTATTATTTTATTATCGTATCATATTGTTATACCCTAAAATGTTGTTTGTATTGACATTCATTGCTACATTTATTTATCTTTAACTGTTATAATAGTATAGTGTATATCTATTTTTGTCGAATATTTATTTGTATTTGTGCTGGTTTGGTGGAGAGAGGGCCTATGCCTTAACTCTGCCAGATAACTCAGTATTATTATTATTATTATTATTCTTATTATTATTATTCTTATATTATCGTATCATATTGTTTATCCCTATAAAATGTTTGTTTGTACTTGACTTTACATTGCTACATTATTGTATCTTTAACTGTTTTATAATTAGTATAGTGTATATCTCTATTTGTCGAATATTTATTTTGTATTTTGTGCTGGTTGAGTGAAGAGAGGGCCCTTATGGCCTTAACTCTGACCAGAATAAATAAAGTATTATTATTAGTATTATGATTATTATTATTGGTATTATATTATCGTATCATTATTGTTATTACCCTATAAAATGTTGTTTGTACTTGACCTTTACATTGCTACACATTATTGTATCTTTAACTGTTTATAATTAGTATAGTGTATATCTATAGTTGTCGAAGATTTGATTTGTATTTGTGCTGGTTGAGTGGAAGAGAGGGCCTTATGGCCGTAACCTGCCAGAATCAATAAAGTATTATTATTATTATTATTATTATTATTATTATTATCGTATCATTATTGTTATTACCTATAAAATGTTGTTTGTACTTGACATTTACATTGACTACATTTATTGTATCTTTTAACTGTTTATAATTAGGTATAGTGGTATATCTATATTTGTCGAATATTTATTTGTATTTGTGCTGGTTGAGTGGAAGAGAGGGCCTTATGGCCTTAACTCTGCCAGGATTAAATAAAGTATTATTAATTATTATTATTATTATTTATTATTATTATTATTATATTATTATTATTATTATTATTATTATTATTATTATTATATTATTATTATTATTATTATTCCAGTATTCCAGCTGATATGTTTTGCAATTATTTTTAAATAAATCTAACTATGAAAGAAAGACATACATATATATCGTATAATCAATAAACACAATGCAAATTGAATTGCAATTGCATTATAAACAAGAATATAGATTCATTAAATAATGAATATTAATACAATTTCATGCGTTTAATATATTCTGTATGTACAGTTGAAGTTACACCCTTTACACACCTGGCCCTGTTCGTGATCCATAGATTATACTCATGCCCTCGTGTTTTGATATCCACAGATGGAGATGGCATTACAGATAATATACGTTTCCAAATTTGTAATTTCATTGTATGGTAATAAGAAACGTGAAGGTTATGGGGAGGTGCTCCTTCAATTAACATCCGGGCCCCAAGAAACTTTCGTCCTTGCTATTAAATAGCGGGTAAATTCAATTTTTTGAACTTTTGTCTACTTCTACTGCAATAATTGAACTCTGAATATAAGTTGGAAAGCATATTCGTTTCTACATCTGAACTTAAACCACGCCTTGTTTTTATACGCGTCATTTTATGTTTACGACCTGTTATTGATATAAAATATTACGCATCATTTATAAAAACTTGAATCAGAATTCCTGTTTACAGATTCTCAGGTGAACAAATGATTGAAAACGATTCTAGATGTCATCTGTGAGTTAGAAAAATAAGGTGAAGTACGTTTTAAAATTAAGCAAAATAACTAAATTTGGGAAAGGCCATTATATCTAGTAAATTGTGAGCTTCCTCTCGCCATTGAGGGAATATTATATTCTTTTATAATTACAAAAAAAAATAAACGTTATCTCAGTCAAAACATAAATTTATTGTGTCGACGTTTCAATCTCCTGTTGTGAGATTATTTTCAAGACATGATTGTTTATAAATTTATTGTACATAGTTACCATCACTAAGACAATTTTTTTATTATATGAATGTATGTATACAAATTTAAATGTATAAATTTAAAATTTCAATTTATAATTAAAAATATTTTAGCAAGGAATCATATGTTCCACACCATTCATTTAAATCTCTTTGTTTATTTAATGCTTTATTTTGTTCTTTTGTTTATATAGGTCATTTAAAAAAAGGACAAAATAAAGCATTAAATAAACAAAGAGATTTAAATGAATGGTGTGGAACATATGATTCCTTGCTAAAATATTTTAAATTATAAATTGAAATTTTAAATTTATACATTAAATTTGTATACATACATTCATATAATAAAAAAATTGTCTTAGTGATGGTAACTATGTACAATAAATTTATAAACAACCATGTCTTGAAAATAATCTCACAACAGGAGATTGAAACGTCGACACAATAAATTTATGTTTTGACTGAGATAATGTTTGTTTATTTTTTTGTAATTATAATATTAATTACTCTCAATGAATAATAATTAAAAAAAGTCATTATATCCTTTGTTGAGCTTGGGACCATGAAATATTTTACTTTTAATTAGAATTCTGATTCTACTCTTGTTTCCATGTGCAGTATTTTATTTGTTTGTTTATTTATTTAGCCTGGTGGAGTTAAGGTCATGTGGCTTCTCTTCCACTCACCAGGACAAACATATGTTACATTCAAACTAATATAAAAACAATAATATTAGACACTAAACATAAACAATCAATTAAATAATCAATTGAGTTGGTGTTTACTTGATGAAAATCCATATTTATTAATTAAATAAAAATAAAACGTAGTTTTATTTGATTTTCATATATTATTATATAATTCAGTGACAGCTGTTTCGGTACACTGTACCTTCTTCAGACATGTTAACCAATTATGAACTTCGGTACACTGTACCTTCTTCAGACATGTTACAAATTATGAATTTCGGTACACTGTACCTTCTTCAGACATGTTATCAAATTATGAATTTCGGTACACTGTACCTTCTTCAGACATGTTAACAAATTATGAATTTCGATACACTGTACCTTCTTCAGATATGTTAACAAATTATGAATTGTGTTCCAACTGATCTAAGCAACAATACAACAATATTTATTTAAATAAATTTAAATAAATTTAAATAAATATTGTTGTATTGTAATAATAAATATAAAAATTTAAATAAATTTTAAATGAATATTGTTGTTATTGTTGCTTAGATCAATTGGAACACAATTCATAATTTGTTAATATGTCTGAAGCAGGTACAGTGTACCGAAACAGCTGTCACTGAATTATATAATACATATGAAAATCAAATAAAACTACGTTTTATTTTTATTTAATTAATAATAACAATTATTTAGCCAAACTGAACAATAACAAAAGTAGGATATAATACAAAAAATAATTAAAATTAGAATATATTATAATATATATATATATATATATATATATATTATTAGTTCTAATTTTAATTATTTTTGTGTTATTAGATCCTACTTCTGTTATTGTTCAGTTTGGCTAAATAATTGTTTATTGTTTAGTGTCTAATATTATTGTTTTTATATTAGTTTGAATGTAACATATGTTTGTCCTGGTGAGTGGAAGAGAAGGCCATATATATATGTGTGTATGTGTGTGTGTGTGTGTGTTATGTTGCAGATTTTCGCGGATATAAGTATGAATAAGAAAGTTTTCTTGGGTTTTCCGCGTCTTGGATTCAAGTTCGGCCTTTGGCCACTGATTCCAACGTTTTGGCATGATCCCACATGCCATTATCAAGGAATGATAAGTTCGAGTCACAGGTTTAGGTCTTATATAATTAAACAAATAGAGTTTTCGCTGTGGTCCGTTTGTTTAATTATATACGACCTAACCTGTGACTCGAACTTATCATTCCTTGATAATGGCATGTGGGATCATGCCGAAACGTCGGAATCTGTGGCCAAAGGCCGAACTTGAATCCAAGACGCGGAAAACCCAAGAAAACTTTCTTATT
>JASPKZ010005214.1:0-16242 GCA_030220185.1 Diploptera punctata | reverse complement strand
CTCTATTCGAATCTCACATAATACCAGGCCCAGAGATGAGATTACATAAAGCCATATATTTTTTAAGTCTGTGGTAGAACACGTAGGCATAGCATACCACAATCCCTTCACACATATACATGTGATATATGAAATGAAAAGGAAAGAAATGACTTTACCTAACCATGGAAAAGTGGTGGAATGAAATTTGGTAGAAACCCCGACAACACCTGCCTCGACTCCAAATCGCCCATCACGAACCCTACATATAGTCCCAAAACACGAACTCGGAACCCAGAGATGTAAGGCGAGTGTCGCAACCATTTTTTGCCATGGCACAGCCAATAATAATAATAATAATACTAATAATAATAATAATAATATATAATACGAATTACGTTTATAGAACCCTTTGGCTAGACCAGTGTTGACCTATGGTAGTGAAGCATGGACACTAAAAAAACAACATGAAAGCAGAATAACGCTTTATGAAATGAGATTCCATGCGCAGAACAGCGGGTTTACAACCCCAGATGGGTTCGGAAAAGGAACACCGCTATCTTAAAAAAGATTGAAGAACTATATAACGGCCAAATTTTTGAATAGATTAAACAGTACCAACTAAATTGGAAACACGATCTTTGAAATCATGAGTTTCCAAAATCGGATAATACTTTGGCTAGACCAAGTGTTGACCTATGGTATTGAAGCATGGACAAAACTAACACCCAAACCACCAAAAATGAGCAGAATAACGGCTTATGAAATGATATTCGTGCGCAGACCTGTGGGTTACACCAGATGGGATCGGAAAAGAACACCGATATCTTAAAAGAATTGAAGACTACGCCAAGTTTGGAGTATATAAAACAGTACCAACTAATTGGAAACACCATCTTGAAAGAATGAGTTTCAAATCGGATGCCCCAAGCTGTTTATAATTATATACCAAGAGGTACGAAGATCACTGGGCCGTCCTATGAAACGCTGCGAGGGAAAATGTTCTATAGGATCGGAACTGGCCTTGGCCTAATACTTGGAAAGGAAGAAGAAAGAGATGATAATGATAATAATGATAATAGTTTTTTCTTTAGGAAGATTCCATAAGACAGATGTTTCCCCTCCTTCAACCCCTAGTGATTGGTCGCCATATTTTTTTTTCCTTCTTTAGCTCAGTTTTGGTTTTTGTTTTTTTATAGATACTTTTATGTTTCTCACCGTCCCTAGGCGTATAGGACAACACGACATGCCATGAAAAGAGTTTTTTGAGACTCTAAATCACATATTGATAATACTACCAGTGATTTTTATTGCAATGATCATTATGAATTTTCGATATTTATAGTGTTATGTTGGATTATTGGTGACTTACCCACATCTCCAATCACCTCCTCGGCGTTCACACTCTCTCTTAATGCCCACTTTTTCTCTTTCCCTCATACGCATTCATAAACTCGCAATTTCATCTGACCCTTGGGTTATTTTCACTTTTGCAAAAGCTAAAAAGGGAGGTGGGAAAATTATATTTTCATATATAACCTCTGATCAGGTATTGTGGTTGCGTCCAAAGAAAAATATTTGATTTTTATCCCTCAATATGATTCATTGTTGCCAGTATATGGGGGATTGTATCTACCATGTGAGATTTTTCTCCTCATTCCTATGCTCCGCATTGAATCAATGGGCGTCCGTCACTTTTTGATGATTGACGGTTTCTTATAAGGGGCTGGAGTTATGGCAGGCGTGAGCTGTTTATTTTTGAGATGTTGACTTTTCCCTCGCCCTTACTTTACCCTCTGCACATGCACCAGGAATCCAAAATGAAGCGACCCAGCTGTTTAAATAAACTACCGTTGCAGCCCTTCATATGATTTTCACTTTCCTGCTTCTTTTTTCATCCAGTAATTTTGGTTTAGCGAATTCCGAAAGAATGTACCTATTGGGTTTTGTATCAATGAAAATATTTTCAATTATTAGAAACAGAAAATGACCAGAAAAAACACACAGACACACACACACACACACACATATATATATATATATATATATATATGCCAATAATTTTAAACATGATTTGATGAAAGCAGATTATACAGGGATTAGAAAACATTAGTTCAGGATAGGGCTGTATGGAGAGCTTATATCTGGTCGGCCATGAACCTATGCGTTCGATAGTGTAAATGGTGTGTGTTTTAACATTCTAGCGGTCGCAGTTCTTTCGGAAACAAACTCGGCATATATATATATATATATATATATATATATATATTATTTTTCTTATCATACCATATTAAGCTTGCATTGCTCAATGTTAAAGATTTAATTATAACATCGATAAAGCGTCACTGCTATAAAGTAAAATAAATATTCTCTTTAATTTGCTTACTTGATATAGTCAGCTACTAGATGGCAGTGAAGACAGTGTTCTCGCGACATCTAGTAATAATGGAGAGTATAATACATATATAAGAAAAATAAGTGTTTGAATTGGATTCGCCTGGTAGTGTAATGGATATCACGCTGAGGTACAGACTCAGAGATCCGGGTTCGAATCCCGTCCAGGCATTTATTTTTCTTATCATACCATATTAAGCTTGCATTGCTCAATGTTAAGATTTAATTATAACATCGATAAAGCGTCACTGCTATAAAGTTAAATAAATATTCTCTTTAATTTGCTTACTTGATATAGTCAGCTACTAGATGGCAGTGAAGACAGTGTTCTCGCGACATCTAGTAATAATGGAGAGTATAATACATATATAAGAAAAATAAGTGTTTGAATTGGATTCGCCTGGTAGTGTAATGGATATCACGCTGAGGTACAGACTCATAGATCCGGGTTCGAATCCCGTCCAGGCATATATTTTTCTTATCATACCATATATATAGTTGTAAACTAAAAAACTAAGATCGAGTCCATTAACCATTCACTCTTGAAAATACAACAGCCAAAATTTACATTAAATTCTGGAGTTAAGTAAGATGATGCCTTAGCAGCCACTCTATTTAGTTTTAGTAGTTTACTCAATAATAAAACAGATGGATTTAAGAGGAACATAAGTACAAGATTAAAACAGTGAATATTGCATATGCAAAGGACATTTAAATTATAACAAGAAATAAAATTACATTAACCAAAACTTTTCTACAATTAAGAGAAGAGTCAATTAAATATGGCCAAATATGCCAAAACTAAGTTTCTGAGACCATCCGCAAGAAATTTCATAACATTTAAACCCGGGT
Organism: Diploptera punctata; assembly: GCA_030220185.1. NCBI lineage: Eukaryota > Metazoa > Arthropoda > Insecta > Blattodea > Blaberidae > Diploptera > Diploptera punctata. Next base: position 13,017 of record JASPKZ010005214.1, on the reverse strand, counting down.
TATGCAAGTTTGAAGGACTGTGAAATCGTTTAAATATCTTCAGTAAAGAAGCAAGAATAAATAACATTGAAGAAGAAATAAAAGAAATAATTTTTAGTCAATAAAGCATAGTATGCCAATAAGATGTTATTTAAAATAAATTGATTTCAATGTCTGCTAAATTTAGATTATGTAAAACTGATATAAGACCAATAGTTATATATTGAAGTGAATCTTGGGTAAATAAAGAGGCACTAAAACAGAAACTATTTTTAAAGGAAAGTTTTACTCAGGATATATGGTATATTTGCCGACAAAAGATGGAATGAGGCGAATTCAAACTAATAGAGTTGAATAAGATAATCAGAAATAAAACACAATTAATTATATTAAGTCACAAGTATTAGGATGGTTCGTGGACACATTAATCGGATGCAAGACGACAGAGAGTGAAGAACATTTACAAAAGTTGAAATCACTAGGTAAAAGATCAACAGGCAGACCTAAACATATATGGACAGACGATGAAGATGTAAAATTATTAGGAATTAATAATTCACTAAAATCTATCCAAAATAAGAATGAATGAAAGAAAATCATTGAGAAAGCCAAACCTTCTCTCCAGTTATAGCACCTTACGAAGAAGACTAAATTAACTGAGATGACTACTGGAGAAATATTCTAACCCAGGAGGTCACAACAGGCCCAAACGGCCTACTTTGTACAGCATGTTATGACGATCATGATGTGATAGTTAACATATCGTCCATATATGACTGAATAATAATAAAATTGCAATATAGTATAATTGGTATTTATGTCGTAAAGGTCCCTACTTGAAAATTAAAACTAGTAAAAAAAATAATTTCAAACAAGATTTAGCCCGAATATAGAATCAAAAACAAAATTGCTCGTATTTACAGTTACTACAATAATGGTTAACTTGAATAACATAATTTATAGATGATAATAACAATAATAATAATAATAATAATAATAATAATAATAATAAATTAGTGTTTAATTTTCTACAGGGGATGATTGGAAAACGATAGCTCGGGATAGGGATGTAAGGATAGGTTATCGTCGGCATGAACCTACGTGTTCAATAGTTCCAGTGAGTTATTCTAACTTTAAACAAATTAATTCAATTACAGCTTGTTAGATATCTTTTCAATTCTTAATTCACCAATATTCCGATTACAAAAAAGATGGCTTAATTTTCTTAATGGAGTTATAATCTTGAACATAAATTGTTGTTGAGTTTTAAACATTGATTGAGTGTGCGACATTTGTGTTCAATTAAGATCATATATGAATTATATCACAATTATTTTATCATCATGTGAATGCCGCTGTAATCTGAGGGTAGCGTCATTTGTTCATACGCAGCGAGTCTAGGTGCGACAAGTTTCCTAGGCGATGGTTTCTTTCGGGCTTTTCCTCATTTGTAAGAGAAATGTCAGGAAACATTAATTCCCATACGGTTACCGAACACCATCTGCCCCATTATCATATTCGCATGTTTAGTATGAATGCGTGAATGAGTAGTGTTTTTCGTTTAATGTTGTGTTGTCTTTGAGGAAGCCTTCTATTGAGCTCATCACTCATTCGGGGATGCCTTCCATGTCCTTGTTTAGACAAAAAAGTCTGTCATGCAGGAACTCCGTAAACTAAGCCAATTAATTAGGAATTCAAATTCATGGCTCTCTCTCTCTCTCTCTCTCTCTTCTCTCTCTCTCTCTATCTATATATATATATATATATATATATATATATAAAATAAGTGTTTGAATTGGATTCGCCTGGTAGTATAATGGATATCACGCTGAGGTACAGACTCAGAGATCCGGGTTCGAATCCCGTCCAGGCATTTATTTTTCTTATCATACCGGATTAAGCTTGCATTGCTCAATGTTAAACATTTAATTATAACATCGATAAAGCGTCACTGCTATAAAGTAAAATAAATATTCTCTTTAATTTGCTTACTTGATATAGTCAGCTACTAGATGGCAGTGAAGACAGTGTTCTCGCGACATCTAGTAATAATGGAGAGTATAATACATATATAAGAAAAATAAGTGTTTGAATTGGATTCGCCTGGTAGTGTAATGGATATCACGCTGAGGTACAGACTCAGAGATCCGGGTTCGAATCCCGTCCAGGCATTTATTTTTCTTATCATACCATATATATATATATATATATCCGTCCATAGTAATTCTGTCCGAGGGCAGGTCTTTCACTACAATCTTAACATTTTCATGCTATGCTTTGCAGTTTTACTAGGGAATTATAGGTGTGGTAGCTTCCCGTTGCTTTCCACACCGGTGAAGGATGATGATGATAATGATAAGGATGATGATGATGGCCGGATGATTTTCGGGGACCGTTGGGTCCTAAGCTTCCTGACATTTGTCTTACAGGTGAGGAAAAACCCCGAAAGGTACCTCACCCAGGAGCCTGTCCCGACCGGGAATCGAACCCGGGCCCCACGGCAGCACCCTATCTCGAAGACCACAGCGGTGGACATATATATATTATACAGCATTGTTTATTTATCATTTAGCTTGATGGAATTCAAGCCATGTGGCCTTCTCTTCCACTCACCAGGACAAACACACATTAAAACATAGCAATCAAAGTTAACTCTAATATTAAATACTGATTGAAGATTTGATCATTAAGGATAATATCTATAAGATTAAGATCAATAATACAATAACATTAATGATAATAAAATTAAAACTAAAGTTAAAAATGAAATGTGTGAGAAGCAAGATATATTAAATTGTTTGGTGGACTTTCTGTCTAATGAACATAAAAATAAAAATAATACTAATTTTTTACAATATTTAAAACAGCCTAACGAATATGTTTTTTAATCTTAATACTAATTTCATAAATAAATTAAATTATTACATGTTAAAATAATACCACCAGTGAGGTGTGTAAGTTAGTTTGTTATAAATTGCTGAACCCATCTGTTTATCATGTTTAGATAAACATGGGAGTAGTCAAGTGCGGCACATAATTGGACGGCTATGACGTCCCATTTGAGTGGTTAAAATAACGCACTGCGGGTTCCAAGGTATTGCCTTTTAGCCCCGCTAATATTGTAGTTGAGTCCGAAAGGAAGAATAAAATGTTATCCATGGCGGTGTTGGGTGAGTGTGACGAGTAGTGGTGACGTTGAATGGTCGTATAACCTAGTGGGATTGTTTCGGTCAGACATCGGTTTCATGGTGATATTTCGTATTATGTTGAAAAAGTTATGTTTGTGGTTTTTTGGTTGGAGCAGCAGTCCCATCCGGAGAAATCCCGCCCAGACGATGTAGATTTTGATTCAAGGCTGTTGTCTATCTGAATATGGGATGTGTCAAATGCGGCTCTTATTTGGGCAGCTATGATGACCGTTTTTTGATGAGTAGATTATTACACCCCCGGATTCCAAGGATGAGCCTTTTTTTGTCCGTTAATTTGAAATTGAATCCGAAAAGTTAAGAATTAAGATGGTGTGTGGTAATTCTGTAGTACCATGGCAGAGGTGTTGTGTTGTTGTTGTTGGATTGATGTCCAATTGGGTCACTCTGGTAACCAGTGGATATGGTATTTCGCTTGTGTTGGTGTGAGCCTGCGAACAAGAAGGAAAACCGTCTGTAATGAGGTGATGTAAGATGGTGTGTAGTGGTATTCGTCGTTATGTTGAGTTGGTAGCGACTCATCCATCAGGAGTGCCTCCACAGACAATGTATTTTTTTCTTCTTCCTCTTCTTTTCATTTCATTGCTGTTGGTTGTTTATATGGATGACCCTATTATGATTTTACTTGGTGGAGCTAGGGGCCACTCGGACATGTATCTTAGCGCTAAGGAAACCAAAGTAAACCAACTCTGCTCATTTCTGACGACAGCTTATTTTAAAAGAGTGAGACTGCAGTGAAAACAAAACAAGTAGATAGTATTTGCATATGGTTGTATAATTTAATACTAATTAAATATTACCGTCCATTAATATTAAAACATTAAATAAATTATATCTAATATATCTTACAGGATCCATTCCAATTTAAGGTTAGTTACATTGTTATGTTTATTTTTAATTTTTCAGATAAACCACTACTCTTTTTTTAGAATGCCATTCTTGGTTCATTTTAATAACACCCCACTGAGTTTCGTTTTGATACATAAAAAATTGCGACCGCTATGCAAATTTTAAATTTCGTTCAAGCGAACGCCTACACCTAATGGTCCGCTTTTAGTATTAATTAAAATGGTATTTGACTTTTTAATGTGTGGCTACATGTCAAGTTTTGTTTCGACGAAACAAAATTGCGGCGAGAGCGTTAACGTACACACACACACACACACACACACACACACACACACACACACACACACCACACACACACCACACATATATATAGATAGTTTGTTGGTGGTTAATTTCGGTTTCTACTAGATAGGATCGTACTATGAAACATTTTCAAAAATCTTTTCACGAAAACGACCTCATAGCTTCACAGCTTTGGAATTCACTAAAGTAGTATATGATCCAATTCCTCTCCGGACAGGCCTTGCCACTGTAAACCCGGGCAGTGTGATGCGTTTAAAATAGCTATAAGAAGAAATTACAGTATGAGATAAAAATAAGTTATGTTAACGGGTTCGTAATTATTTTTCGTATAAATATTAATAAACATTTTAATGCTAGAATCATATTCCGTATAAATAAGTTTTAATTGGATAGTCTACAGTCTTCCTTGACTATTTGTCTTATTTAATAGACGCATTTAAGATCTAACATCTACTTATTTTTTAAACAAATATCTGTTTATTATTTTATTAATTTTTTAAACGGAACACGTTGACTCAAGAGTAAGCATTTGAGACTCGTAGTCGAAATCCGGCGGAAAACCTCGGGCTGATCAATCTGATCGAGTTGTTTGTCCAGGTTTTCCTCAATAAACAAGATAAACGCTGGGTGGAATTAATTACCAGGGCCCATTTAATTATATTTCTCCAGTTCATAGTATCACAAAAATAAATAAAAATAAACAGATATTTGTTTAAAAATAGTAGATGTTAGATCTTAAATGCGTCTATAATAAGACAAATAGTCAAAGAAACTCGTAGACTATCCAATAAAACTTATTTATACGGAATATGATTCTAGCATTAAAATGTTTTTAATATTTACTACGAAAAATAATTAAAACCCGTTAACATAACTTATTTTAGTCATCATACTGTAACCTTTCATCTTATAGCTATTTTAAACCCATCACACTGCCCGGTTTTACAGGGGCAAGACCTGTCGCAGAGGATTTGGATCATAACATACTTTTAGTGATTCCAAAGCTATGAAGCTATTGAGGTCGGTTTTCGTGAAAAGATTTTTGAAAATGTTTCATAGTACGATCCTATCTAGTAGAAACCGAAATTAACCACCAACAAACTAGATATATATATGTGTGGTGTGTGTGTGGTGTGTGTGTGTGTGTGTGTGTGTGTGTTGTGTGTTGTGTGTGTGTGTGTGTGTGTACGTAACGCTCTCGCCGCAATTTTTGTTTCGTCAGAACAAAACTTGACATGTACCACACATTAAAAAGTCAAATACATTTAATTAATTACTAAAACGGACCATTAGGTGTAGGCGTTTCGCTTGAAACGAAATTTAAAATTTGCACTAGCGTCGCAAATTTTTTAAGTATCAAAACAAACTCAGTGGTGTTATTAAATGAACCAAGAATGGCATTCTAAAAAAGAGTAGTGGTTTATCTGAAAAATTAAAAATAAACAATAACAATGTAACTACCCTTAAATTGGAATGGATCCTGTAAGATATATTAGATATAATTTTATTTAATGTTTATATATTAATGGATCGGTATATTTAATTAGTATTAATTATACAACATATGCAAATACTTATACTTGTTTTGTTTTCACTGCAGTCTCACTCTTTAATAAGCTGGCGTCAGAAATGACCAGAGTTGGTTTACTTTGGTTTCCCTTAGCGCTAAGATAAATGTCCGAGTGGCCCCTAGCTCCACCAAGTAAAATCATAATAGGTCATCCATATAACACCAACAGCAATGAAATGAAAGAAGAGAAGAAGAAAAAAAAACATTGTCTGTGGAGGCACTCCTGATGGATGAGTCGCTACCAACTCAACATAACGACGAATACCACTACAAACCATCTTACATCACCTCATTACAGACGGTTTTCCTTCTTGTTTCGCAGGCTCACAAACCAACACAAGCGAAATACCATATCCACTGGTTTACCAGAGTGACCCAATTGGACATCAATCCAACAACAACAACACAACACCTCTGCCATGGTACTACAGAATACCCACACCATCTTAATTCTTAACTTTTCGGATTCATTTCAAAATTAACGGACAAAAAAAGGCTCATCCTTGGATCCGGGGGTGTAATAATCTACTCATCAAAAAACGGTCATCATAGCTGCCCAAATAAGAGCCGCATTTGACACATCCCATATTCAGATAGACAACAGCCTGAATCAAAATCTACATCGTCTGGGCGGGATTTCTCCGGATGGGACTGCTGCTCCAACCAAAAAACCACAAACATAACTTTTTCAACATAATACGAAATATCACCATGAAACCGATGTCTGACCGAAACAATCCCACTAGGTTATACGACCATTCAACGTCACCACTACTCGTCACACTCACCCAACACCGCCATGGATAACATTTTATTCTTCCTTTCGGACTCAACTACAATATTAGCGGGGCTAAAAGGCAATACCTTGGAACCCGCAGTGCGTTATTTTAACCACTCAAATGGGACGTCATAGCCGTCCAATTATGTGCCGCACTTGACTACTCCCATGTTTATCTAAACATGATAAACAGATGGGTTCAGCAATTTAATAACAAACTAACTTACACACCTCACTGGTGGTATTATTTTAACATGTAATAATTTAATTTATTTATGAAATTAGTATTAAGATTAAAAAACATATTCGTTAGGCTGTTTTAAATATTGTAAAAAATTAGTATTATTTTTATTTTTATGTTCATTAGACAGAAAGTCCACCAAACAATTTAATATATCTTGCTTCTCACACATTTCATTTTTAACTTTAGTTTTAATTTTAATATCATTAATGTTATTGTATTATTGATCTTAATCTTATAGATATTATCCTTAATGATCAAATCTTCAATCAGTATTTAATATTAGAGTTAACTTTGATTGCTATGTTTTAATGTGTGTTTGTCCTGGTGAGTGGAAGAGAAGGCCACATGGCTTGAATTCCATCAAGCTAAATGATAAATAAACAATGCTGTATAATATATATATGTCCACCGCTGTGGTCTTCGAGATAGGGTGCTGCCGTGGGGCCCGGGTTCGATTCCCGGTCGGGACAGGCTCCTGGGTGAGGTACCTTTCGGGGTTTTTCCTCACCTGTAAGACAAATGTCAGGAAGCTTAGGACCCAACGGTCCCCGAAAATCATCCGGCCATCATCATCATCCTATCATTATCATCATCATCCTTCACCGGTGTGGAAAGCAACGGGAAGCTACCACACCTATAATTCCCTAGTAAAACTGCAAAGCATAGCATGAAAATGTTAAGATTGTAGTGAAAGACCTGCCCTCGGACAGAATTACTATGGACGGATATATATATATATATATATGGTATGATAAGAAAAATAAATGCCTGGACGGGATTCGAACCCGGATCTCTGAGTCTGTACCTCAGCGTGATATCCATTACACTACCAGGCGAATCCAATTCAAACACTTATTTTTCTTATATATGTATTATACTCTCCATTATTACTAGATGTCGCGAGAACACTGTCTTCACTGCCATCTAGTAGCTGACTATATCAAGTAAGCAAATTAAAGAGAATATTTATTTTACTTTATAGCAGTGACGCTTTATCGATGTTATAATTAAATGTTTAACATTGAGCAATGCAAGCTTAATCCGGTATGATAAGAAAAATAAATGCCTGGACGGGATTCGAACCCGGATCTCTGAGTCTGTACCTCAGCGTGATATCCATTATACTACCAGGCGAATCCAATTCAAACACTTATTTTATATATATATATATATATATATATATAGAGAGAGAGAGAGAGAGAGAGAGAGAGAGAGAGAGAGAGAGCCATGAATTTGAATTCCTAATTAATTGGCTTAGTTTACGGAGTTCCTGCATGACAGACTTTTTTGTCTAAACAAGGACATGGAAGCATCCCCGAATGAGTGATGAGCTCAATAGAAGGCTTCCTCAAAGACAACACAACATTAAAACGAAAAACACTACTCATTCACGCATTCATACTAAACATGCGAATATGATAATGGGGCAGATGGTGTTCGGTAACCGTATGGGAATTAATGTTTCCTGACATTTCTCTTACAAATGAGGAAAAGCCCGAAAGAAACCATCGCCTAGGAAACTTGTCGCACCTAGACTCGCTGCGTATGAACAAATGACGCTACCCTCAGATTACAGCGGCATTCACATGATGATAAAATAATTGTGATATAATTCATATATGATCTTAATTGAACACAAATGTCGCACACTCAATCAATGTTTAAAACTCAACAACAATTTATGTTCAAGATTATAACTCCATTAAGAAAATTAAGCCATCTTTTTTGTAATCGGAATATTGGTGAATTAAGAATTGAAAAGATATCTAACAAGCTGTAATTGAATTAATTTGTTTAAAGTTAGAATAACTCACTGGAACTATTGAACACGTAGGTTCATGCCGACGATAACCTATCCTTACATCCCTATCCCGAGCTATCGTTTTCCAATCATCCCCTGTAGAAAATTAAACACTAATTATTATTATTATTATTATTATTATTATTATTATTATTGTTATTATCATCTATAAATTATGTTATTCAAGTTAACCATTATTGTAGTAACTGTAAATACGAGCAATTTTGTTTTTGATTCTATATTCGGGCTAAATCTTGTTTGAATTATTTTTTTTACTAGTTTTAATTTTCAAGTAGGGACCTTTACGACATAAATACCAATTATACTATATTGCAATTTTATTATTATTCAGTCATATATGGACGATATGTTAACTATCACATCATGATCGTCATAACATGCTGTACAAAGTAGGCCGTTTGGGCCTGTTGTGACCTCCTGGGTTAGAATATTTCTCCAGTAGTCATCTCAGTTAATTTAGTCTTCTTCGTAAGGTGCTATAACTGGAGAGAAGGTTTGGCTTTCTCAATGATTTTCTTTCATTCATTCTTATTTTGGATAGATTTTAGTGAATTATTAATTCCTAATAATTTTACATCTTCATCGTCTGTCCATATATGTTTAGGTCTGCCTGTTGATCTTTTACCTAGTGATTTCAACTTTTGTAAATGTTCTTCACTCTCTGTCGTCTTGCATCCGATTAATGTGTCCACGAACCATCCTAATACTTGTGACTTAATATAATTAATTGTGTTTTATTTCTGATTATCTTATTCAACTCTATTAGTTTGAATTCGCCTCATTCCATCTTTTGTCGGCAAATATACCATATATCCTGAGTAAAACTTTCCTTAAAAATAGTTTCTGTTTTAGTGCCTCTTTATTTACCCAAGATTCACTTCAATATATAACTATTGGTCTTATATCAGTTTTACATAATCTAAATTTAGCAGACATTGAAATCAATTTATTTTAAATAACATCTTATTGGCATACTATGCTTTATTGACTAAAAATTATTTCTTTTATTTCTTCTTCAATGTTATTTATTCTTGCTTCTTTACTGAAGATATTTAAACGATTTCACAGTCCTTCAAACTTGCATAACCCGGGTTTAAATTGTTATGAAATTTCTTGCGGATGGTCTCAGAAACTTAGTTTTGGCATATTTGGCCATATTTAATTGACTCTTCTCTTAATTGTAGAAAAGTTTTGGTTAATGTAATTTTATTTCTTGTTATAATTTAAATGTCCTTTGCATATGCAATATTCACTGTTTTAATCTTGTACTTATGTTCCTCTTAAATCCATCTGTTTTATTATTGAGTAAACTACTAAAACTAAATAGAGTGGCTGCTAAGGCATCATCTTACTTAACTCCAGAATTTAATGTAAATTTTGGCTGTTGTATTTTCAAGAGTGAATGGTTAATGGACTCGATCTTAGTTTTTTTAGTTTACAACTATATATATGGTATGATAAGAAAAATATATGCCTGGACGGGATTCGAACCCGGATCTATGAGTCTGTACCTCAGCGTGATATCCATTACACTACCAGGCGAATCCAATTCAAACACTTATTTTTCTTATATATGTATTATACTCTCCATTATTACTAGATGTCGCGAGAACACTGTCTTCACTGCCATCTAGTAGCTGACTATATCAAGTAAGCAAATTAAAGAGAATATTTATTTAACTTTATAGCAGTGACGCTTTATCGATGTTATAATTAAATCTTAACATTGAGCAATGCAAGCTTAATATGGTATGATAAGAAAAATAAATGCCTGGACGGGATTCGAACCCGGATCTCTGAGTCTGTACCTCAGCGTGATATCCATTACACTACCAGGCGAATCCAATTCAAACACTTATTTTTCTTATATATGTATTATACTCTCCATTATTACTAGATGTCGCGAGAACACTGTCTTCACTGCCATCTAGTAGCTGACTATATCAAGTAAGCAAATTAAAGAGAATATTTATTTTACTTTATAGCAGTGACGCTTTATCGATGTTATAATTAAATCTTTAACATTGAGCAATGCAAGCTTAATATGGTATGATAAGAAAAATAATATATATATATATATATATATATATATATATATATATATGCCGAGTTTGTTTCCGAAAGAACTGCGACCGCTAGAATGTTAAACACACACCATTTACACTATCGAACGCATAGGTTCATGGCCGACCAGATATAAGCTCTCCATACAGCCCTATCCTGAACTAATGTTTTCTAATCCCTGTATAATCTGCTTTCATCAAATCATGTTTAAAATTATTGGCATATATATATATATATATATATATATATATGTGTGTGTGTGTGTGTGTGTCTGTGTGTTTTTTCTGGTCATTTTCTGTTTCTAATAATTGAAAATATTTTCATTGATACAAACCCAATAGGTACATTCTTTCGGAATTCGCTAAACCAAAATTACTGGATGAAAAAAGAAGCAGGAAAGTGAAAATCATATGAAGGGCTGCAACGGTAGTTTATTTAAACAGCTGGGTCGCTTCATTTTGGATTCCTGGTGCATGTGCAGAGGGTAAAGTAAGGGCGAGGGAAAAGTCAACATCTCAAAAATAAACAGCTCACGCCTGCCATAACTCCAGCCCCTTATAAGAAACCGTCAATCATCAAAAAGTGACGGACGCCCATTGATTCAATGCGGAGCATAGGAATGAGGAGAAAAATCTCACATGGTAGATACAATCCCCCATATACTGGCAACAATGAATCATATTGAGGGATAAAAATCAAATATTTTTCTTTGGACGCAACCACAATACCTGATCAGAGGTTATATATGAAAATATATTTTCCCACCTCCCTTTTTAGCTTTGCAAAAGTGAAAATAACCCAAGGGTCAGATGAAATTGCGAGTTTATGAATGCGTATGAGGGAAAGAGAAAAAGTGGAATTAAGAGAGAGTGTGAAAGACGAGGAGGTGATTGGAGAGTGGTAAGTTAACATTAATAAAACATAACAATATAAATATCGAAAATTAATAATGATAATTGCAATAAAAATCACTGGTAGTATTATCAATATGTGATTTAGAGTCTCAAAAAACTCTTTTCATGGCATGTCGTGTTCCTATAAGCCTAGGGACGGTGAGACACATAAAATTATCTATAAAAAACAAAACAAAACTGAGCTAAAGAAAAAAAAATATGGCGACAAATCACTATGGGTTGAAGGAGAAACACTGTATTATGGAATATTCCTAAATAAAAAACTATTATCATTATTATCATTATCATCTTCTTCTTCTTCCTTCCAAGTATTAGGCCAAGGCCAGTTACGATCCTATAGAAAATTTTCCCTCCAGCGTTTCATAGGACGGCCCAGTGATCTTCGTCCTCTTGGTATATAATTATAAACAGCTTTGGGGATCCGATTTGAACTCATTCTTTCAAGATGGTGTTTCCAATTTAGTTGGTACTGTTTAATATACTCCAAAATTGGCGTAGTCTTCAATTCTTTTAAGATATCGGTGTTCCTTTTCCGATCCCATCTGGTGTAACCCGCTGTTCTGCGCATGAATCTCATTTCATAAGCCGTTATTCTGCTTTCATGTTGTTTTTTTAGTGTCCATGCTTCACTACCATAGGTCAACACTGGTCTAGCCAAAGTATTATCCGATTTGAACTCATGCTTTCAAGATGGTGTTTCCAATTTAGTTGGTACTGTTTAATATATTCCAAAATTGGCGTAGTCTTCAATTCTTTTAAGATATCGGTGTTCCTTTTCCGATCCCATCTGGTGTAACCCGCTGTTCTGCGCATGAATCTCATTTCATAAGCCGTTATTCTGCTTTCATGTTGTTTTTTTAGTGTCCATGCTTCACTACCATAGGTCAACACTGGTCTAGCCAAAGTGTTATATAAACGTAATTATTATTATTATTATTATTATTATTATTATTATTATTATTATTATTATTATTGGCTGTTCCATGGCAAAAAATGGTTAGACACTCGCCTTACATCTCTGGGTTCCGAGTTCGTGTTTTGGGACTCTATGTAGGGTTCGTGATGGACGATTTGGAGTCGAGGCAGGTTTTGTCGGGGTTTCTCCAAATTTCATTCCACCACTTTTCCATGGTTATGTAATTCATTTCTTTCCTTTTCATTTCATATTCACATGTATATGTGTGAAGGATGTGGTTAGCCTGCATACTTGTATACCACAGACTTAAAAAATATGGGGCTTTATGTAATCTCATCTCTGGGCCTGGTATTATGTGAGATTCGAATAGAG